>CAIGRN010086149.1:0-15609 GCA_903798345.1 Fraxinus anomala | reverse complement strand
CGTTTTAGATTCTCAGGGTTTCGTAAGATTCATGATCTTATATCACGAAAATTTTCAAATGGGTAATGTCTAGGTATTCTAATAAATTAACAGTGCAATAAAAGATATGTCAACTAAACACTCATGATATATTACAAAAGATATATGTTGCAATTTATCAAATGAAACATTTCAATAACGTAGTAACAAAGAGCAATTAATTCCTAATTTCTAGTACAGGCAATGGTTACCCTACACGATAACCACAATCATATTGTCACCCCGCACACGATGATGCGCTAGTGTTGAAATTTAAACGGGATTAGCCAATTTACCATAGCGGACATGTCTGAGTCCGTAAATTACGAGAAATGCAAATTTACTACTTTAAGGCCACGAATTTTTGGCCTAAAGTAATTCAGTAAATGTGTAGTACTTACGACCGTCAAACCACCAAGGGCAAAATTGTCCAAATTTTCATGCGTAACCTGAAACACGAAACCAAAAATATCAGTACGTTAAGTAAATCAAAATAAGTACACTGCCTGAAGAAATCGTCGCCTGAAAACGTCCAATGCGCCCACACGCGCCTTCGTTGGAGAACCACGTGCCGCCAGTCGCCGGTCGCCGTCAAACCTACGCACTGGACCCCAAGAAGTGCCTCTACTTACACAGTCTACCAGTGGTCTCCGTTCATCCAACTGGCCACTGGTTTAGCCGAAAATCGTGTTTACAGGTGCGATTTTTTGGGAAATCGCTAACAGCCTTCTTCTTCGTCGATTTCTCACCGGAATTCACATCAATCACTACTTTGATACCAAATGTTTTTTATGGAAATCCAAAACTTCAAGAAATCTGAGCTTAGTATGTTGAATCAACACCACAAATTTCCAATCAAATCACAAACACACGACACCCAAAATGGTAGCTCAATGGCTGCCTACAAAGAGCTTAGTGTGGGAGATTATGGAAACTCAAAGATCAGCCACAAAAGGCTAGAGAAGATATTAAAACAAGCACAGTAAAGCACACAGCAAAACTGGAAGCACGACGCCCCTTTTCTCCCAAGACACGACTGACAAACTTTCACACACACACACACATACACTACCATCAACAATAACGGGGTAGAAAATATAAAGGGGAAATATGGGCTTTTAGGCTAGGAATTATAAAGCCCAATAGTAATAAGATGGCTATCAACCAGATAAAAGTCATCTAAATTTGGGTTGGGCCATGAGCAACACTAATTTAATTAGGCTACTTCAAATGGTCCAAGTGGATAATATGAGGGGTTTAGACAATTTTGTGGTGTCGATATACATTCAGTTATTCGATCGATGCCAACTAAAATAAACAATACTTACATCATCGTTCAAGGGGTTGTTTGACAACAATTTACCTAACAATCGTGTTGTGCAGATGTTTCAATGTCAAATTTATAGGAAAAATATAAAAGATTTTTTTTTAAAGAATGCACTTAGTGATCAACACCTATAGTTTACATTCACAGATTGAAATGATAAAAACTTTACAAAAGTAGATCAACGGGGCTAAATGATCAGCCCATGATGTGTAAAGATACACTCGTAAGGAATTATTTTAACTATTCATATTGTTTATCTCCAAGTTCAGATATTCTCCATCCTAGTAGAAAGATTTAAATTAAATGTTGATTATGATTTAACATTTTATTTTCATGAAAGAATCTCTTACGTTAATCATCTTCCTCCCAATTTTTAGTCCACTTTCAAAACCAAGAGACCACCATTTGCATAAACCCTAACTTCCTTTATTTCAAGCTTAACAACCAATCATGCCTTCACAACTGCCATTTTAAATCTTCAACTCGTAGTTTTATTTACAAAATAAAAGTAAATAAACAAGTCTAGCATTCTCACTTACGGTATATGTTATGCCCTAGGTCCAACCGATTTAGGTTGTAAACACTTTGAATATAATTAATGAATTTTATTTATGGTAAGATCTATTAATTATTTGAATTAATATTATAATAAATTATACTACATAGAATTCGTAGATTCATGTCCTAGTAACTTGTTAATCACAAAAAATATGATAGTAAGAAACAAATTGCACATGATTGAATCTTAAATTATCTGTAGTCATAAGTAATAATGAGATACAGATATCGTTATTATGGATAGATCATCACGTATTGCATTTCTCACTTGTGAAGTGAGTAGTTGATTTCACAAACTAAATAGTGACATTTAATTGGATGCGATGAAGTTTTTTTATAAAAGCAAAACATTGGAGAGCTCCTGGAAAAATTTCACATGGATAATTATCTAAGTGTCTATAATTAATCTCTAACGTTCTGTAGTAGAATTAGTTCGTCGACTTGAGGTTATCGTAGTGCCTTGTATGAGAACAGTCATACTTTGGTAATATTGGATATTGCTCTATCAAGAGTCGCTAATAAGAGATCGTTTGAGTATATTAAGAATCATATGAAGGTCATGAATAATCAATACATGATGCATCACTTTTAAATAGTAAGAGATTATGATCTATATTTCATTAAGTTCAATTGATAATGAAATCTTTGGCCAATGTATGCTCATAAGTCGAAATGAGTTTTTTTACTTATATTGACTTAAGAATGAGATGAGAGATATAATAGTTAATCAAGATTGACAACATACTTCTTTATCTTATAATTGATTGGATCATATCAATAAAGAGATTACAGTTTCACGATAAACGAATAAATTTGATTTTATCATACCATATGACACTTTCCGTCACATGTATTACCCTACCGATTGCTAGAAGTCAATTTAAGATGACGAATGTGAATTAATTAATCTAGATGAATTAATGGTAAATTAAAAAGTAATTTCAATTTATCTTATTTTGATTAGATCAAAATAATATTTTATATCGTTAGGCATAGTGATTGAGAATCTAATGAGCCACAAACAAAAAGAAGAACTAGAAAAATGATATTACATATTAATTAATTTTAAATTAATTAATTGATAAATGTTGAACATTTACAAAATTAATTAATTGGGTTTCTTATTAATGGGTTTAACTTAATTAATTAGATTAATTTAATTCATTAGTTCATTAGAATAATTAAGTATTGGACTGGTTCAACTTTAATGGACGGACCAAGCCCACTTGAATTTCTATTAATAAGCTATTAAGGTTTGAGAAATCATTAAATTCATATTTTTGCTAGCACATGAAAAGAGAAAACATATTCTCCTATTCTTGTTCTCTTATATTGATTATCATTGGAGGCTTGTGCAGAATGTGGTTGTACATATTCCAAGATTCTCAAAGAACGAAACAGAATTAAAAAAATGTATAATTTGTATCACAATTTTTATTTAAACACAAAGAAGATTTTCGCTGGGAATTGGAATTATTTAAATTCAACTCTATATGATTAGGCAATTTCTCAACAGTTACATTCACACATATTGCACGAATGATACATCACTATAGTTGGTTATTTGCAGATTGTATTTCACTATATAATTTAAGTGTTCCTCATTATATAATCAATGTAGGTATATCTACTCTACGTGTACGTATGTGTCTAATATTGTGATTGCATAAATTATCAAAAATAGAAACACAAACTTTTGGAGTCTAGAAGTTTTTTCTTCTCCATTTTTGTCAAACAAATAAACTCGCAGCGATAGCAAATGTCGTTGTTCTCTCTAGCGACACACATTGTTGCTACAGTTGCGACATAGCATAGCTACTACAACAATAGTGTTTTCTGTTGTACCACCCCCTAAGAGTGGGGTTCCCGTTGAACTTCTAGTGCTGCCAAGGGAATTAGGGATTAGGGTTTTTGGGAGATTTTGGGGACGAGAGCATGTTATGCAATTTATGAAATTGCAGGCCGCCACCTGCAATTACAGGATAATGGGTCAAAATGAAATTTTAAAATAAAGGCCTATTTGCAATTTGTGAAATCGGGTACTCTATTTGTAATTTTAAACTAGGGAACATATTACAAGTTTCAAAAGGGTTTTGAACATAAATTTTGAAAAAGATTATAAATTCAATTTTTAAAAACGGTTTTGACATAAATTTCAAATATGACCCTATTAAAATTTCATTTAAAACTGTCGACCTTTTATATTATAGTTAAATTGGGTTTTAATATTAAAATTTGACTCTAAATAAATTGAATTTTATTTCATTTAGGGATTTTATCTAATATTAGAATTTGAGTTAGACTCAAATTTGATATTTAGTTAGAGTATAATTTTAATTAAATTATATCACCCTAATGTATTCTTGGAACTATAGTTGGACTCTAATTTGGCACTAAATTAAATTTTAATTTTAATTAAATAAACTTGCTAAATTAATTGATTAATTAATTTTATTATTCCAATCAATTTATCTAAATTAGTTTAAACGATCGTAATTGCTAGACACTTGAAATGTTTATACATATAATATTAGATATTATATAGGAATGCTTTTATATGATGAATGTTTAATTAGTGGATAATTATGGAGTTGATCATGGGGATGTATTGAATTGTCAATTCTATTCTTGTTGCTTTATGGGCTTGGGAGCTTTTATCTTTTTGGATATGTGAGTCCGTTATTATTATGAATCTACGTGCCAATTCTTTTAGACCTGCGTGCCAACTAGTATAGGATACAAGTTACAGATGAAGATGTAGGATGAGGAGGATGCCATGGTGTATTGATGCTAAGTCAATGCAATACCTCATAGGAATTGACCAACTAGTCTTTCCTTTGTCTCGAAAACATTAGATAAAATAAGTCCATAATCGTTCACACTAATATATGTATGCTTATTTGCATACTACACGTTTGATAAAATGTATATTATTATTATGATGAAACGTTTGCATACTGAAATCCCTTGTTAAAATATTAAATCATAATTATTATTTCCCTTCCATTATTATAGTGAAAAAGTCTTTAAGTTGTTCTCATCTTGTTGAGTATACTCAATGTTGGTCCATTAGGGATATATTTGACATTATTTGACACTATGAAATATTAGATATTTCTGCATGACAATTTGACTTAGCTAAAATTTATCTATTGTTGAGCACGCACAAGCAGATAAAATCTAGAGACATGATGTAAAAGTTATATGGAGGTACAATTGATAATAATATATATCCAAATATTTTATTAAGGTTTGTTGAATACACGCAAGGCCTTCATACTACAAATGGGATCCTAGCCCAATGGAAATAAATTACGGATTTTATAAATTTATGTAAGAGGGTCGTAAACTTAAATTAAACACTGTGAGCACAATTAATTTAATAATAGGTCATGTTAAATTAATTGATGCATTTTTCGATATATATTAATTCTTTATTCTTCGTGATTTATAATTTTGAATCATGAGTTACCATATGAATTTAAGAGGTATATTGGATGCTAACAAATTGACCAGGCCAAATTTTTTCGATTGACATCACAATTTGAGAATTGTTCTCAAACATGAGAAAATTGTTTATGCCCTTGAGCAATCACTTCTAAAGACACCCACTGAGCATTCAACCGAGGAAGAGGTGGCTGATTATAATAAACACAATAATGGCGATAATACTGTAACATGTGTGATATTTGTAGTTATGTCACCTTAGTTCCAAAATCTACATGAAGGTATGGATGCTAACATAACAATTTTCATCTTAAGGTGCTAAATGATGAACAATCATGTGTGGAAAGATATGAAACTTCCAAACAACTATGCCAATGCAAAATGACAAAAGAATCTTCAATTAGTGTTCTTGTATTGAAGATCGTAGGCTACATTGAGAAGTTATCTCAATGGGGTTCACTTATGGACCATGAACGAAGTATTGACTTGATTCTACAATCTTTGCCAGAAAGCTATTTACGTTTATTATGAATTTAACATAAATAAGCTTGAGTGTACACTCGCTGAATTGCAGTATATGCTTAAGACTTTTAAGCCCAACATCAAAGTTCGTAGTGGGCAAGTCTTGGCCATTGATTCCTCCAATGGCACTAAGAAGAACTCTAAATGAGACTTTGAAAAAGCATCCAGACGGCTAAGACGGTAAAAGCAAAGACGGACAATGCCAATTTGATGGCCCTTACTATCATTGTGAAATGAAAGATCATTGGAAGAGGAAATGCATGGCTTACCTCGCGAGTTTGATGTAAAAGAAATCTTCTAAAGCTTCTACTTCAGGCATCTTTGTTATTTAGGTTAATATGTCTATTTCATTAGGTTATTAGACATTAGATACCAGATATAAATATCATATTTGTATAAATATTTAAAAACGAAATAGAAGTAAAACACTGCAGAAGGAAGAAGTTTACCTGCACATTGAAAATGAGCAAAGCATTACTGCATTACCTGTAGGATCATACTTCTTGTCATTGCCTTCAGGCTTAATATTAGAATTAAAGAAATATTATTTTGCTCACACCATTACCAAGAATATAAATTCAATTTTCATGGTTAGACATGAATTATTGACTAATTTGAGGATAATTGTTGTTCATTTTATCTTGATAAGATATTAATGGTTGTAGTAAATTATAAGATGATATTTATATTCTAAATACTGAATATTCTGTAATGAGTATAGAATTAAAAGGTAGACGGTGATGAAAACTTGGGAGAACACTCCCTAGTATTTTTGCTCGACAATGGGGTTTACCTTTTTGGTTTCTTCTAAATTTTTGACATGTATATTCATTGATAAAATAAGGATGACAAGGGGAACATAAGGTTATGTGTTTTGTACGTTGAATTGAGGTTTAATTCCTTAATTGGCCAATGAATTTAGCGTAAAGTTTCCAGGGAGTCACTGAATTTCAAAAAAATTTCCTTTAGTCACTGAACTTTAACGTGAAAACTTTTAAAATTCAGCGACTTCCTAAGAACTTTATACAAAGTTCAGTGACCAATCACGAAATTAACGTTTAGTGCCTAATGGGGAACTTTAAAAGTTCAGTGACTATGTTGGAAATTTTTTATGTTCAATGAACCTTTGGAAATCTTGCTCAAATTTCAGTGACCAATCATGTAACTAACACCCATTTTCATTATTTAGTAATGTTTTAGTATTTTTCTTTCTTTTTATCTTTTTGTACTACACCCACAATTTTATTCTCTTAGAATTGAATAAATTTCTATATTTTATTCATGCGTATCCTGATGGAAATACGATCAAAGCTGAAGCAACTCTTGGAACTATCACATGACACTACAGAGTTCAAAAAAATCAGAAATCTACAATTTAATGAAATCTAACTGATTAGATCGTTTACTAACCTCTCTAAAGTCAAAGAGGCAACATAGGTCCATGCAATCAACTAGAAATGTCTTATGCATACAAGTTCCATGAGCTGCTTCAACTTCGATCGTCTTTCCATCATGATACATCTGAATAAAAATTAGAAATTAATTAGATTCTTAGCTGAAAATGTGTATGAATTTCAAATTTGAATACTACTATTAAGTGATCAGTATTGAAGGTGTTCTCTTTCGAAATAGCTAATTGCATGGACAACTGTTGTCTCTTTGATCTTAGAGAGGTTAGCAAACAACCAAGTTGGTTACCTCGGGATAAAAGACTATTTTTTTTTTCTAAGTTTTATGTTGCTAGTGAGAATAAAATTGTTGGGTAAGATAGAAAAAAGAAAAGAAAAAGACAAAAAAACTCATAAAAATTAATAAAAATGGAGGTTAATTACTTGATTGGTCAATGAACTTTGCATAAAGTTTCCAAATGATTACTGAATCTCAAAAGTTTTTCCGTTAATCATTGAACTTCAAAAGTTCTCCATTAGTCACTGAACGTTAATTCTGGGATTGGGCACTGAACTTTGCGTAAAGTTCCCAATGAGTCATTGAATTTTAAAAGTTTCCCCATTAGTCACTTTACTTTACAAAATGTAATCCCATCGATCACTCAGTGATCGATGGGATTACATTTTGTAAAGTTGAGCGATTAACGTGGAAATTTTTGAAGTTCAATGACCCATTATTGATGGTGAGTGATCGATGGGATTATATTTTGTAAAGTTGAGCGATTAACGTGGAAATTTTTGAAGTTCAATGACCCATTATTGATGGGATTACATTTTGTAAACTTCAGTGACTAACCCCCTCTAAACTTTACGCAAAGTTCACGGACCATTTAGGGAATTAACCCTTGAATTGAATGCATTACTATAAGGTACATGGAAGAGATAACAAGCTTCTATACTATAAAATTGATTTTTTGAGAAAACAAATAAAAACAATAGAATTCTAGTGTTACGTTCCTTGTCAAAATGCATACATTTGTCTAGTACACTATTAAAAGATTGTTTAGGCTTTGACAAGATTGAAAATACATTTGCATATATCTTATATTATCACAATCTAGCTTTACCAACACGGCATAAAGAGCCTTGAAATTGGGCCTTAATTACCATTTTTACCAAGTTTAAATTATAGGGTGCATTTTGTTTGATGTCTTAAAATTGTTTACAATTTTCAATTTTGTAAAATACTATAAAGGCAATCGGTATGGAATTCTCACAAAGCATTTTCGAAAATAATGTTAAATTTCTAACATAAAGCTAAAAATGAAGTTTTGACATTTTGTATTTTTCAGTGAACGTTCAGAAAACACTAAAAAATGGAAAACATATGTTTAGATAAAATTTTAGTTAAATAAATTTTAAAAATAACATTATAAAATCCTAACAAATAAAATTTTAAAAAAATAAAATTGATAAATTCTAAAAATTAAAAATTAATATTTTGAAAAAATAAAACCTAAACTTCTAAAAAAAATCCTTATAAAAATAAAAAATAAAAAATAAATTTTCTAAAAAAAATGAATATATAAAAATTTCTACAAAAAATAAAAAATTAGAAATAAAAAGTAAAAAATAGTTCTACCTCTTAATGATTATTTACACAAAGATTCAAAAATAATATTTCATTGAACGCTTATAAAAATACTCTCAGTACATGCCATTTATTTTTATTTTTAGTTTCTATATTTTGAACTCGATTTATGATTTATTTTATTATATTTCACTTTTGTAGAGAGAAAATATTACAAGATTTACCACCTTTAAAATGTATATATTACTTGATAATAAATTAACATAAAATTGTTCTACTTTTAAAGAATAATCAAATTTAATGGAATAACATGTGATAAAATAATTTTTCAAAAATTCGAACCAAATTTTTTTCCTAGTTTTATGTTTTAAGAATAATTTTTTTTTAAATGATAATTCAAATGCATTTCTAGTAATCTTGAAAAAGAACAATAAAATAGAAAATTAAAAATGAACTCAAAATTGAAAACAGAAAGATAAACCAAACGGACTCTTAGATTTTATTTTTTCTTATTTACACTAAAAGTTTAATTAATGGCTTTGTCGCATGCAAAAGTTTAATGTTACATTTGTATAGGAAATATAAAAGGAAAAAAACCTTAAAATAATGCTTGTAGTTTAATTACTTTTGTTAGGTATTTTGACCAAATACAAACTCGGAGAGATAATGATTAATTGGGTCGACTATTATTCATAGGCTTCGATAGATGCTCAGCATTGAATATTTAATTACATCGGCCAAAAACCGCAATTGGTAGCCCAAGAATCGAAGAACGACCAAGAATCTCATTTAGGGCTCGACCCACTTACTTAAAACTATTTTGACCTATATAAGTGGGCCATTTTGGTGAGATACACAACACAAACACATGGTTTTCTTTTGCCTTCTGTTTTGAGAGAAACTCGCAACTACCTCTTCTGTATTCTCCTTCCACCATGGCTGCTACTTGGGTAGGAGTCATTTTGGACGAAAGCTCGAGAATGAAATCATGCAGGCTTGTCCAAAGTAGATAGTATCATATTAAGTGAATTAAGATGTTACAAATGAAATGCATAAAGTACTGTGAGAGTACAACAAAAACAATCCAAGTAGCAATCAACGATGATTACATTGAATATTTGTTCTAGTATGAGAAAATTGTTGGAAAAAATAGGTGATTTGTGTATAGATATTTATCAATTAACAAAATTAATTAAATAATATAAACATAACATTGATAAATATAATTCAACTATAATCATAAATATAAGAATTATACAATAACATGAACATAAAGTATAAGTAGATAAAGTTAGAAATACAAGTTTTAGGTAGTCACGTCAAGAACTTAAGAATTATACAATAACATGAACATAAAATATAAGTAGACAGAGTTAGAAATGCAAGCCTTTGGGAATCACGTCAAGCATATTGTCCAAAAGTCGTGTTACCTCCCCTTCTTGCGAGTTCTTTCGGCACTACACGGCTCCATTATAAAATCCATGTGGCTCGCAGCCGATTCTCTTTCTATGAGCACGATCATAGGAAGATAAATAATGAGCCTTTATCGAGTTGTCAAAAGTATAAAATATATATAATATGAAAACAAAGGAAGTATTTTGATTATATTCTACTTTTTTTCTCAAGTTCTATATTTCATATTATGAAAATCAATTCAAACTCGGAGAGATAATGACGAATTGGGTCAACTATTATTCATAGGTTTCGATAGATGCTCGGGATTGAATATTTAATTACATCTGCCAAAACCCGCAATTGGTAGCCCAAGAATCGAAGATCGACCAAAAATCTCATTTAGGGCTCGACATACTTACTTAAAACTATTTTGACCTATATAAGTGGGCCATTTTGGTGAGACGCACAACACAAACACACGGTTTTCTTTTGCCTTCTATTTTGAGAGAAACTCACGGCTACCTCTTCTGTCTTCTCCTTCCAACCATGGCGCTACTTGGGTAAGAGTCATTTTGGATGAAAGCTCGACAATGAAATCGTGCAGGCTTTGTCCAAAGTAGATAGTATCTATTAAGTGAATTAAGATGTTATGATAAGTGCATTTCGTACACTTATTTAGATTGTCAAAACATGAATATTCGTTATTATTTGGATTTAATTGTGGCTAAATTTTTTGTTTATTTTATGTTTTAGGTTCACATCGATGAATACACGAAAATTGGAGAAAAGGATCAAGAAATAGAGTTAACCGACGCAAATAGAGAAGATGAGGACTAAAATACAAATAATTGAAACTTAGCTTGGAGCAAGAAACGAAAGTCGAGAGTGCAATGATTCAATTAGACATGAACAGAAGAGCAACGATTGTATAAAAGTAGAAAATGATGCAAAAAAGGGAGCTTGTGGAAAGGCTAGGGGCCAAAATGCAATTGGGTCCAATGAGCCCTAAGGCGCACGCCCTCGCCTGCAGGCGAGGCGCGCATCTCACACCAATCGAGGCTGCCTAAACACCTAGGGCGCGCACCTCAAGGTAAACTAGGAAAAAAATTTACTTGCCTTATTTTGTTTTGGTAAGGTTGGAAGGCAATCTTTTTAGGTATAATATAACAAAAATTCCGTGACTTAAAAGGGGAGCCGTATTTTGAGCAGAAAAGAAAGAAAACTCACATCGAAGAAGAAAGAATTCACCGTTTGGATCTGATTTTGAAAGCTTGAAGTGAAGATTTCCAGATTTTCTTCATATTTATATGATTCGAGTGATGGCTTCCTTTTGTTTTCTGTGTATTTCTTATATTAATATGTTATGCTAAGTTTAATTGTATTGGATGAATGATGAAACTCTTTGATTTTTAGTTTTTAATTCAAAACTTGTTATTTTTAGTTTAATTCTNTTTCTGTGTATTTCTTATATTAATATGTTATGCTAAGTTTAATTGTATTGGATGAATGATGAAACTCTTTGATTTTTAGTTTTTAATTCAAAACTTGTTATTTTTAGTTTAATTCTCGCGTTGTGATTCCATAAACATGCTCATTCATATTGTTTTAATGCTTGCACACTATTAGGGTAATAAGTTGCTTATTCGTAGTATTGGAAAACTCACGATAAGTAGAACACTATTTATAGAACACGTGATAATAAATATTAGGAAAAATATTTATGAAATGTCCGATTATGTGTGATAATCCTAAATTTCAATGCATGTTTGTCATATGAATGCTGACTAGCAATATGATCGTGTCATGATAAACATATATTTATTATATCTTGGAAAAGAATAGTAAATAAAAGTGGAATTATCGGTCACAACTGCAAGGATTGAATTAATTATCACAAGTTGACAATTGAAGTTAAGAGTCGATTAGTGAAGTCAGAAATTCAATACATTCATCACTTTTAATTTAAACAAATATTCATTGTTCCCATGGCTATAAAACGTAGTTAGATATAAATCAAATATATTTTATCACAATTACGAATTTACATATATCGAATACACTAGAATTAAGATTTACTCCGTGTGGTACGATAATTCTCTCATCACAATTATTACTTATACAACAAACTCGTGCACTTGCGGGATTATTTTGTAACATGTTACAAATGAAATTCATAAAGTATTGTGAGAGTACAACAAAAATAATTCAAGTAGCAATCAATGATGATTACATTGAATAATTTTTTGTTGTAGTATGAGAAAATCACATCAGAAATAATTTTCCATGTTAAGAGAAGTTAGAAATGATATTCAAGTTGTTATCGATTTCAAGCATAAACAAATAATGATCGAGTCTATTTTAAGAATGCCACCATATAGTTGAATAATAAGCACTATATAACACGAAACTTTTAATTTATATACATTACGTGAGATCTATACGAATTTTATAATGTATTATCTATTAAACTTATAGAATTATTAATTTATCACATTATCTCAAGTCGAGACCGGTCAAAAAATATTACTCAAGCGAGGTTATTAATTTATGAAAGTTATTCACAAACACACTGTTTGAGCCCCCATTTTTTGGTATTGAATGCATTTTGGAATAGTGGATTGATGGAGAATATGTGGTTAAAAATAAAGAAAAAAAATTTGGATTGTGTATAACATTATTTTGTTGAACAATGTGTGGTTGAAAAGAAAAGAGAGAAAAATGTATTTTGAAAAAAAAAATGAGAATCAAATAAAACTTAAAATATTTATTAATTCCAAATAAACTTTTAAACCTTTTTTTATGTTGAATTATGATGCACACTTTTCATCGCCTATTTTCACCACCGTCATCGCCGCCTCTTTTATTATATATACCACGGTACACCACCACCAAGACCAACTCCACCACAGTTTGCACCATCATGCCACCATCCTCACCCCAAATTTGCAACAGTACCGTCACCATCAGATCTTCATTTTCCAAATCCACATTCTAACAATATAGTCGCCTGCCACCACAACCACCACTGCCAACTAAGAAATCAAGCTAACAACCTCCTATGTTATGCGTTTTCCCAAATTCACAGTCTATCAATGCCCAAAAATATAAATTGAGGAAATAATCTAGAAAATTCAACTTCTTTATTCCTTACAGAAAATTTCAAAATTAATTAGAGTGAAAAACATTCAATAACTTTCATGCGTTTTAACTATAATTTCTTTTTTATCAATCTGGTAACTGTACTTTAATTTTGTTCAACTGGTAATTATAGTTTAGTTAAATTTCAGTCCGGTAAATCCGTCCAATTTATCACTTAGATTGATGATGGCCATCATTTGTATCTGTTGAAATTTGGGTGTGACCTGAATTCATCATTTGTTGACTTGTTAAAGTAATTGAAAAATTCTAATTGAAGTGTACATCATGAAGAATTCAATTTTGAAATACTATTGGAGTCATATGTCAAGTTAAAGTTCTATTTTGGAAGCCCATTGGGAGTTGAAATTTGTTTTGGACTGGAAAATGTTGAAATTATGGATCGAGAAGAAAAGTCACCGTATTTTCGCTAGCCTACCACTAGCGGTCGCTCGAGCAACACTTACAGGTTTTCAACCCGATAATTGTCGTCCACCGGCGCTGGCTTGTCGCTCGAGCGATGGGGCTGTCATCCGCCTCTCGTCCGCTGTCGCTCGAGCAACATTGTTATCCGGCCCAAGCCCGTTTCGCGTTTTAACATGTTTTTGACATTCTACTTCAACTAGAACTCATCGATTAGGGTTTGAATGTCTCCCTACATAGTTGCGTATATATATTTGGCTCTTCTCTACAATTTTATAAGTGTGAGATATATGATTATTAGAATAAAGGATTCATTGTAATCTTCTCCCTTTCTCCATTATTATTGAGTCAATAAAATCTCTTAATTCATTTACCATATTCTTGTATTTCTTTTATTCTTTTGTTCTTGATCTAATACTTCATATTTTGCTATATAACTTCAATATCTTAATTCGGTGATTGGTGTCACAACAAGTGGTATCAGAGCCTAAGTTCAGTAGTTCCGTACAACGCAAGGGTTGATTTGCTTGAAGTTTTTGTTTGTGATGACTACCATGAAGTATGACATTTCACTTTTGGATTGGAACACTATATTTTTGCTATGGTAGGTTAAGATGCCTGCAGTACTCGCACAGCAGGATTTGGATGATGCGTTGCTAGGAATTGACAAGGTGCCCACAACTTTGACCGCGAAGGAGAAATTATGGAAGGATAAAAAGGTAGTTTCTCACATTCATCTTCATCTATCAAATACTATTCTTCAAAACGTTTTGAAGGAGAATTCAGCACCTACTTTATGGTTGAAGTTGGAGTAATTGTGCATGACTAAAAGTCTGATAAGTAAGTTGAAGCTCAAGCAGTGTTCATACTCTTATCGAATGGAAAATAGAGGATCACCTGACTGTATTTAAAGATATCATCACTGATTTGGAAACTTTGAAAGTAGAGTATGATGAAGAAGATTTACCCTTGATCATATTATGTTCGTTGCCTGATTCGTTTTCTTCATTTAGAGACACTATCTTGTATAGTCGTGATATTCTCACCATAGAGGAGGTGTATGATGCTTTGTATTCAAAAGAGAAGATGAAGTATCTGGTTTTTTAGGCCAGAGATGGAGAATGCCTGATTGCTCATGGTGGTTCTGGAATGGGCAAATCGAAATCTAAGTTCAGTAATTAGATTTGTAACTACTGCAAGAAGAAGGGGCACTTAAAAAATGATTGCTACAAATTGCAGAATAAAGAAAGGTTGGCTGCAAGTCGATATGGGAAGCAATAAGAGACTTCAGGTGAAGCAGACCTCGTAGAGAATATTGTAAGTGAGGAAGACCTCTACGCTATTTCTAACATGAGATCTCTTAGCTATTTCTGGCATCGAGTCTAAACCAGATGATGATTGGATTCTTGATTCAGCATGTGTGTTTCATATGTGTCCTAATAAGGACTTGTTTACTACATATGAAACTGTTTCTAAAGGTGTCGTGGTTATGAAAAACACCGCACATTGTCGGGTTGTTGGAATTGGTACGGTCAAATTGAAACTTTTGGATAGAAAAATTAGAACACTTAGCCAAGTTCGACACGTTCCGGATTTGAAGAAGAATCACATATCTTTGTCTATCGTTGATTCAAAAAGTTATGAATTCTTTGGTGGAGATGGAGATTTGAAGGTTTGTAAAAGGGCTCAAGTTGTATTGGAGGGACGTAACATGTCTCAGTTATACATCTTCCAGGGTCGTGCAGAATCTAAAAGAATTAATCAGGATATGTTTAGTACCTGGAGGACATTCAGTTTGGTACAAT
>CAIGRN010086148.1:0-11445 GCA_903798345.1 Fraxinus anomala | reverse complement strand
TCATTTTCTTGTTTGTGGTCATTTTTTTGGCAGAGTTTTCACAAGGGGATGAAAACCCAGTTGGAACAAAACTAGAGATGATTCACATACACGATTTTCGACGTGCCAATGGGATGCAGCCTATAAATCAATTTGACCACCTCACCCAGTTACTCGATCGTGATATAATTCGCCATAAAAAAAATAGAAACCGACGACAAGCCCGGGAACGTCCCAATGCCAAACAAACCTACANAGTTGGAACAAAACTAGAGATGATTCACATACACGATTTTCGACGTGCCAATGGGATGCAGCCTATAAATCAATTTGACCACCTCAGACAGTTACTCGATCGTGATATAATTCGCCATAAAAAAAATAGAAACCGACGACAAGCCCAGGAGCGTCCCAATGCCAAACAAACCTACACAAACAATGTTTCTGGGGATATGGCATTGTACTCGGGGGCTGATTTTGGGTCAGGGGAATACTTCGTGTCCTTGTCAGTTGGATCACCTGCACAAAAAGTTGTCCTGTTAGCCGACACAGGGAGTGACTTAACTTGGGTGAAATGTAATTATTGGTGCAATAGCACTAGCTGTGGGGAAAAATCTCGAAAGCTGAGAATTTTTCGTGCGGATCAATCGTCGTCTTTCAATACCGTGCCCTGCTCTTCAGGAATGTGCAAGAATGAGCTTACAGATCTCGCCTCTATTCCTGAACAGTGCCCTTCTCCTCATACTCCTTGCGCCTATGAATACAGGTAAATGTGAGTTTACTTCTATTTTTACTTTTCCTTTTTTTTATAATTTTTTTGTGGACCATGATCACATGGCATTTCTTATGAAGATTGATTGTTGGAAAAAGAATGCTATATGTGTATAAAGTGGGGAGATGTGGTGGGGTGAAATGATAAGACAGTTAAATGTGTGGATATGAGATTGACCTTATTGGCTTTATGAGAGGTGATTGTTGGAAAATGAATGCTATATATGTACAAAGTGGGGAGATGTGGTGGGGTGAAATGATAAGATAGTTAAATGTGTGAACATGAGATCAAACTTTACTTAATGTCACCTCATAGGAGGACCATCCCCACTTAGTACATTTAGCATTACTCTTGTTGGAAGTGTGAACAAAATTCTCAAATCGACTAGATGGGAGATGGTCTTGGATTTATAACATCCAATAGGCTAATTCACAAACCCAAGTCCGAATGCAATATCGGGATTTGATCTCAAGTTGACAAAGAATAAGCATATGAACAATGAAAGCATTATAAGAAGTAAAAGTTACTTTTAGCCAAACATGCTATTGCTATACATTAATCTACCCTGGTATTCAAGTTCTACATGACTAGATTAGTCCTTATTTGCTTGGATAATCACATATATGAACTCAAAAGGTCCACAAATCTCATCTCAGAAAACAATTTTTGATCTTCCTTTGACCATGGTTGTTAAAACTAGGTACTTGAGCAGACAGCTTACATATGGAATCTTTGCTAATGAGACGATAACATTTGCCCAGACGAACGGCAAAGAGGCTAAAATCCATAACATGCTAGTTGGATGCAGCAACCCTTCCGATTTTGAAAACTACCAGGCGGTTCATGGTCTCATGGGGCTTGGATACAACAACTATTCCTTGGCACTCAAAGCTGCTAATAAATTCGGAGGCAAGTTTTCGTACTGTCTAGTCAATCATTTCAGCACCCAAAACGTGTCAAGTTATCTCATTTTCGGTTCCCACGAAAACATAGAATCTATTAAAACACTCAACAGAATGCAACAGACAGAACTTGTCCTAGGAATCAGTCCATACTATGGTGTAAATATAAAGGGAATTTCTGTAGGCAACAAAATGCTCAAATTCCCAGATGAAGTGTGGGATGTGAAGAGTGGTGGAGGGATGATGCTTGATTCCGGTACAACTGCAACTCTTTTGACAGAACCTGCTTATGAATCTGTAATGGCAGCCCTAACACCGTCATTAAAGAATTATGCAAGATCAAATCTCACTATTGGACAGTTCGAATTCTGCTTTGATCAGACGGGATATAATGAATCTTTGGTGCCAAGATTGGCGTTTCATTTTGCAGATGGAGTACAGTTTGAACCCCCAGTAGAAAATTATGTGATTGATGTGGGTGATGGGGTAAAGTGCCTGGGGTTTGTTCAAATACCTTGGCCTGATCTATCTATTATTGGCAACATCATGCAACAAAGTCACTTCTGGGAGTTTGACCTTGCAAATAGTAGACTGAGTTTTGGTAGCTCCTCCTGCACCTAGATTTATTTAGCCAAAATTGTGTTTAAAGGAACCAATCACTTGGCATTGCAATTTACATTCCATTCTTTTACTAGTCATGATTTGTCGAGACATGTCGAGATACGTTTAGTATGAAATAAAGAACTTTAATTTCATTTTCTTCTTCAATATATTCACTGCTTACTACACAATACAATTAATCAAACAATACAATATACTCACACGAGGTTTAAAGCACTTCAAACAACCCAATGAATTCATCCGGAAACATGATAAGAGAAACTAGAGATTTCAAATTCCTCCAAACTTTCCTTGTTCTAAGATAGATATAACCACGAAGAGTGTCACCCATTGTCTAAAAGGCCAGATAATGATTGAAAAGAGCTTAAAATCACAACCCCGACCCGACCACCGGATTCTACCCCCAGGCCGAAACACGCTCCACGCAAAGACTCGGTCTGTATCATATGTTATCCACTAGGGTTGGAACCCGGTGAATTTCTTGTGTCCTCAGCAATTCAAACTTATGACTTCTATAAAAAGGCACTCAAGTTGAATGTTGATATCAATTGGATCAGTCGATTTTATCATTACAATAAGGGGGTGAGATAAAAAGATATCCAAGAACTTTTACAAGCCAACAATATCTAAGAAGGATAAACATACACCATGTTTACCACATGGCATTGGAGATCCCTAATCCACATAGCCACTATTAATGCAGTCACCATTCACAGTGTACTCGCATAAATATGTGCCCTAGTCTTGTGTGACTAGAATCATAAAATCTTTAAAAAAAAAAATTAAAAATTAAAGGGCACAAAATCTACGTTGTAACATAAGTTTTAAATTTCAAAATCAATACCTTTTTAATTTTTAGTTTTTGTTTTTAATTTTCAGGTTTAATACAAATTTAAAACCTTAATTAAATGGCTTAATTTACATGAATGTGGGGACTAAATTTGACCGTGTAGGGGAGAGATTTCATTATTTGAAACATAACTTGGAAGATGATTTTCCATACACTTCATATTATGCCCTTGTTGGAGCTCTATTTTGGAGCTCTATTTTTCCATCAAAATGTATTCTTAACAGTAATTTGATCACATATCAACCACACATTCTTCAATAAAATAATATTACACACAAATCTAAAACTTTTTCTTATTTTTTAACCACACATTCTCTATCATAACACTATTGCAAATCCATTTTTTGAAAAAAAAATTGGGCCCAAACATATAGTTTTTGACAATTCGAAAAATGTTCGTTATTTATCTCCATGTGAACGTGCCTATAGAAGGAGAATCGACTGTGAGTCATATGAATTTTATCTTAGAGCTGTGTAATGTCGAAAGTATCCACACGAAGGCGACGCAACATGATTTTAAAATAGTGTCCTTGACGTGACTCCGTAATGCTTACTTTCTAAATATTTTCTCGTCTTTATATTATATAATTGTTGTTGGATTATATTAGCCCATGTTTGGTAGAAATTAAAATTGGATTCTTAGTAAATTTTGATAAAAAATGATTGGAATGTATAGTTGAAAAATTGTGAATTCTATAAAATGTGTAGTCAAAATTAATTGTTGACTTTGACTTAAATTTTAATCAGAATTTTTAGTGGTACCAAACAAGGGCTTATTATTTTATTATTAATTGATAATCTACACATAAATTACTCTTTTTTTCCCAACAATCCGAACATACAAAATCTAGTCCTAGTTGGTTAAGAATAATTGTTTCTACAATTGAGATCTGGAGTTCAAGGATTGGTACCTCCCTTCCCTCCACTTCCCCTCAAAAAATAATAAGAATCGATTTCATTCATTTGAGAAAAAATCAAATAAAATAAGTTCACACCCCTTAGATTGGGTCTCTCCTTTGGTACACAATTGCCATAGTCCTTACACACACAGGAGCCAACAAATAAAAGACAATAGTTTCTCAAGTTCATTGAATACAATGTTTAAATAATGAAGGAACCAAATGCACGAAAATCTACTGGTTTACGACTGAAATTGCAAAGACCAAAGCATATTAGAAGTGTTCCACGTACCTATGAATGATGAAGAAGGGCGTGCCATTTTCGATTCCAAATCACCCAGCCCCAATTCCTTTGATGCAGCAATTTCTGTCAAATTTGTGTATCAGTTAGCCATCGAAATATCTATTCTGATACAGAATGTTAAGCATATTTTTTTCTCTTTAGCATTGCATTTTTAACAAAATTCATCTCAAGCAGAATCCAAACCAAACGAAATCCATACGATGAATATAATTTTTCACTACTCAATAAACTAAAATAAAATTCAGTATATTTACTGTATTGAATTTCCACAGAGTTGCCAAATTTTGAAGGGAATGGTTGAAAAATCCATCTCATCCAGGATTTCCATCAATACAGAAAAAAAGGAGGGAAGGAGAAGCTCGTTTGTGCAATTAGACCTTTAAATTATTGATGCTTTCTCCTCAAATGAATATTCCAATAAATTTTGTAATGTTTCCTTCATCCTGGAAAATTAATCCAGATTCTAATGCACAAAGGAAGAATAAACAGACAGCACAAAATGAAGGCCCGCCCCATCCCACCCTAAATTCCCGGAAATAATAACAACTAGAAAACTAAATTCGGATCTGAATGCAATTCTGTGGAAAATTTATCCATTATTGGGGAATAATATATTATAGCAATAAATATATTCACTCCACATATTCTTGTGTAGAAACATCAAAGACTTGCCCTCCCTCGCGTTTTAAATATATCGCCAATATCTCATATTTCTGAATTTAAGTATGAAAACACACTAACTACTTTTTGAGCTATTTATTATAATGCTATTTACAATCACTTATATCGTAATCGTGGTATATATGTGACGATTAATAATTTGATACACGAGATAATAAAAAATTATCATGTTAATATATCAAATCATTAATCATTATATGTATATCACGTAGGACAATTACGATAATGAACGACTACAAATATCATTATTCTTATTTAAAGTGAGATTGACATACCTAAAATTGCATTGAGAAGAAAAAGATATTTAATACTATTAGTTGCAATGTATTTTGTTCAAAATAAATTATAAAAAAACAAAATTAACATATCAATGTTTTAATAATTACTTATTTTGTTTTGAAATATTGTAATAATTAATAAATTGGTAATTAACACAAAACGTCATTATCTTTCACTATTATTGTGGAAAACGTCCATACCTTTCATTTTTTGGTATTTTCACATTTTATTGTACAAAAGATCATTTTCATCCACTCTCTCAATTAAAAAAATCGTGAATTGATGAATATACCATTCTATTTAAATAAATAATAAAAAAGAATAAATTGCAACAACAGTTCCATTTTTAAATAAAAAGTGCAAACGAATCCCAAATAAATTAGTAAAAGGATAATTAGCACGTAATGTCCATACATTTCCCTATCATTGTGAAAGATGTTCATATTTTTCATTTTTTGGCATTTTTATTCTTTTTTTATCGATATGTCATTTTCATTCTTAATTACACTTTTGATAGTGCATACCATCATTTTTATCATTTTTTTAATTTAATTTCTCAATAAAAAGTCATTAAATAACGAATATACCATTCTATTTAAATATAAAAAAATAAAAATAAAAATAAAGAATTAATTGTAATCACAATCCCAATTTTTTTTTTTTTTAAATGCAAACGAGTCCCAATTAACTTATTAAAAATTTAGAAATTAATTTTTTTTTTTGAAAAAGGTGCAAACAAATCCCAAATACATTATTAAAAATTAGAAATTACAAAATTTAATTTTCTTTAATTTTTGATTTAAATAAGAGTATATATTCATCATTTCACAATTTTTATTGAGAAATTGGATGAAAATTGATATAAATGATGGTTTGCATAAGTAAATGTGTAATTAAAAATGAAAGATATGGATGTTTCTCACAATAGTGAAAGGTAGGGATATTATGTGTTAATTGCCCTTTTAATAATTTATTGGATTATGATTACAATTAATTCTTTCTTTTTCTTTTTATTTAAGTGGAATAGTATATTCGTCATTTCACAACTTTTAATTGAGAAAATTGATGAAAATGACATTTTGAGCTATGAAATGTGGAAATAAAGATGAAAATGTCAAAAAAGAAAGGTAATGATGTTTTCCACAATAATATTGAAATGGTAAGACATTATGTGTTAATTATCCTTTATATAATAGTTTATAAATTTTCTATATATATAATTAATTAAAATTTTAAAAATAAATTGATATAAAATTCTTCAACAAATTTTAGGTTGAAATTTTCACTAGCATGATGTGTCTCCGTAAAGTTTTTAAGTATTAATTAATTGTTAAATGGAACAAAATAAATAGTAACAATTGTAAAAGAATTCATCTTTTTCTTCATAAAGGTATTTAATGTAGGATATATTAGAAAAAAATGTAAAAGAAATTATATTTTCAACCATCATATTTACATTTTCTTAATCTATATGAAAATGAAAACAAATCTATCTTCGTGGAATGAATGGAGTAATAATTAATAAAGAAGAAGAACCTTTAATATAATTAAAATGTGATTTATCTAACAAAAAGTGGAGTGAATATAATTATCGATAAAAGAAAAATGGCAATATGGCTACTATTTTTTCAAATTCTTAAAGTCAAAATAGTTTTTTTTTTAAAATAAAATTAAAGGCAGTGATTTTAAAATTTTATAAAGCAAAAATAGCACATGGCCACGTCCCAGGACCAAGAAGAAGCCAATAGAACATGCTCTTTTCGTTTCATTTTTTTTTTGTTTTTAAAGTCATTTCTAGCTTAAGTTACAAATTCAAACTTTGAAAAAATGTGAGCACTATTAATCCGTAATGAAGTCTACTTCATAATTGTAAAAATATATCGTTTGATTTTAAGATAGCTGACGAAAAAAATGGAGTCTAAAGCAGTAACGTTCATAACTGAATGTCTGTAGCTCAATTGGTAATCCTCGATCACAAATAATCAAACTACATCTTTTTGAAAAAACTTTTAATGGCCGCGGCAAAGGTTTTATTAAGTGATTGAATTGAATTGCTTCAAATTAACGTTCAATGACCTGATTGTGAATAAGGGTAAAGTTATGTGACAGTGGTAAAATTTACCCTTTTAGTTATTTTTCATTCCAACGGTAAACAATCGCCCTTTTCAAATTTCCAGTTCCTCGATTACCATTTCCTGCCATAGATACTTACAAAAATGAGAATCACCAAGATTTCCACGTCGGATTTTTGCCATGGTTCCACCGTCGGCACCCTTCACTTTCCTTGTCAGATTCGTTCTCCTCCAAGCTCCAACTCGTCCTCGTTGAGCTGAGTCAACTCGACCTTTTCCCTAACTCAACTAAACTCATCATTTGGAAACTCAGCTATTGCCTCTACCCATGTCGACCTTTCCGAAGTTGCCTCCATCACCAACTCATTGGAGTTCACAAATTGTCCGAAAAACATGCCAAGCTCCGACAAGTCATCATCGATTGGCTCTTCCTGACTGTTAATGTCGCTGAGATGTTAGACATTAATTGCATACCTCTAGTCGTATTATTCAATATGTAATTAAAATATGCAATTCAAAAGAATTCTCAAACACCAACAAGCCTTCTAGTCGATATTCACTTGATAACCCCTTTACTTAATGGAACAAACACGTGACTTTTAATTTTGAGAGAGAAAATTCCAAAGGAAATTTTGTACAGGTTTGACTGAGGACCATTTGGCATTTTAATATTTAAAAACCACTTAACACCCATCCGTCATAGAAATGGAGGTTTTCTTTTGCAATAACTTCCAATAGCCAAACGAGAAGTTATTAAGAATGTTAATTAACCCATTTAATTAACTTAATCTTAAAATTGAATATGCGACCATAAATGGTTACATTCTCACACTCGGTCCACATATCCAACAAATAAAATGAGTACTTAATATTGCTATATACTGAAACTTCCAATGACTTGCTCAAATAGAAATACATAATACTTGAACCATGGAACTTCTGTATTAATAATTAAATATTTCCTTTTATATGTTACAAGTGCGTTATTCATTTCTAAAAGAGTACTTACTTTATGAATAAACTTCATATAAGTCCCAGACTCCAAACTTTAATAACCACAATGGATATTGATTACAAACTTTAGGTGCACTAATAATATTGTTTCAAATATAGAAACAATGATCTTAAAAACAGAAATCAGAATATCATGATTAAGCAAGCAAGTCCCATGTTCTTAACATGATTTTATAAACTTTAGTCGGCAACCAATTAGTCATGGAATCTGCTATCATAAGATCTTTCTTGATATGCTCAATCTCCAATTCATTTTTTTATGTGATATTTGACAACAAGATACCTTATGTCAATATGTTTGATTCAGCTTCCACTTTTATTATTTATTGAAAGAAAATTACAGTCGAATTATTATAATAAATTTTCAAAGGCTTCTCTATAGTATTAGCCACTCTCAAGCTTTTGACAATTTTTTTCAACCATAAAGCCTATGTTGTAACTCGATAACAACCAATGAATTCTACCTCCATGGTAGATGATACAGTTACAGTCTGTTTACTGCTTCTCTATAATACAACTAGAAGAAAAATGTATCCTGAAGTAGATTTCACCGTGTCTACACACCCAACAAAAGCTGAATCCATATATCCAAAAACTTCAAAATTGTCGAAATGCTTGTAAGTCAGTCTGTCGTCTTTGGTTCCTTGAAGATACTTCATCACTTTCTTGGCAGATTTTCAATGTTCTATACTCGAATTACTTTGATATCTATCTAGTTCACCAATTGCAAATACAATATCAAGTCTAATACAAACTTGTGCATATATCAAGTTGTCAACGGTGGAAGAATTGGTTATGGAAGCCACGTGCTCTTTTTCATATTCACGTAATGCACATTGCATTTGATTGAATTTATGACCTTTGACAATGGGTGATTCACTCGTGCACGTTCCTTCATCTTGAACTTTTCCAAAACTTTTTCAATGTGGGTTTTAGAGTATCTTAAAGAGACTTTTAAACATAAGATTCTCTCTATTTTAAAGAGAACCTTTAAAATTATGTTTTAGAATAATATTTAAATTAACATTTTAATTTAAAGAGTGAGTTTGACTCTTCAAATTTTCATTCTCTATAATTAAATTTACTCAAAGTATTTCAATTTTTAATGAAGGAAAATAATATAATAATTTGGATGGAAACTAGTAAAAAATAAATGATAGAGAAAAATAATAAATATTTTTTGGGAATAGAAAAATGAAAATTGCTACTTGTACATCACACGATGTACATCGGGGTGTACACCCCCTCACATGGGCGTGAGACCCACTTGTGTAAAATATTTTTTTATTAAAGTGGGTCACACCCTCATGGGTGTACACCCCGATATATATTGTAATGTACAAATAGCAAAATCGAAGTAAACTTAAGTGTTAAATATAAAGAACTTGTTGGAATACTTAAAATTTTTTACTTTCTTAAATACTGGATGCTACCTAAATTGTATAATATGCCCTTCAAAAATAGATAGTCTCTGATACTCTTATAAGACAATTCCAATTTTCTTTTAGATATGCCTCCGTGAATCTCTATTCTAGTAATAGAAGAAGCTTCTTCCATATCCTTCATTTCAAAGTTTTGACTAATAAATTGTTTTGTGTCATGTAGCAAATCTAAATCACTGTTTACAAGTAAAATGTCATTCACATAAGACTAGAAAAATATATTTGCTCCCCTTGACTTTAAGATATATGTACTGGTCAATGATATTTTCTGTAAAATTATATGAAGTAACAACATTGTTAACCATCAAATACAGGTGATGGGAAGCTTATTTACCCTTATTAATAGTAAATCTTTCAAGCTGTTTCATGTATACCTTTTCTTTGAGGTTGGCTAGGTACTTGGTAAAAATATTATAAGATCTGCTTCATCTCACCTTCCGGAAAACTTAAAATCTGAAATTCACTCATCAAACAAAAGCATTAAATTGTGTATATCCTTCTAAACTTGGTACACAGGAGAGGATGGAGGAGAGGGTTGGGCTGGGCTGGGCTATAGCCCAGCCTTGCCACCAGCCAGAAGCAAATTTTTGGTGAAAAACTAAAAAAAATAAAATTAGTCCAGCCCACAAATTAATTCCCCAACCCAGAAGTAAATTCATGTGAAAAATTAAGTGGTGATTACATGAAATCATATTTTTCAAAATTCAAATTCAAAAATCAGATTTCAAGTTTTAATTTTCAAAAATCAGATATTTTATATATAAATACAGATTTTTTATATTTAATTAAATATTAATAATAATATTATAAAAATTAATTTATATCCACCCCACCTTACTTTACCTTAAATCCCTAATTTCTCACTCCCTCACCCCTCGTATCTCTCTCACTCTCCATTTCTTTCCAAACCCTAATTAATCCCATCTCTTTCTCTCTCTCTTTAACTCTTCACTCCAATCTCGTTTCTCTCTCTATCCCTCGTCTCTTCTTCTCTCATGAAAATGCCACTACTGTCGCCGCCGTCTTGACGCCACTGCCGTTGCTATGGCGATCTGATCTCTCCTCCTCACTTCTAAGTCTCTTGGGGCAGCAACGTCAAGGTCGGTGCTGCAGCGGCGATGACCCACAACTGGGAGCAGCTTCTCGTCACCAGAGCAGTAATGAATTTAATCCGATTTTGCACACTATCGTTGACAGTGGTTGGTTTTTGTGCAAATCTGACTGGATTTTTGAGGACGGTCGCTAGTAGTGGTGGTAGGTGATGTGGTTGGGTGTTGTGCGTGCAGTGGTGTGATGGTGGGTGCTGTGGTTGGGTGTTGTGCATGTGGTGGCTGTGCGTATGGTGGTGTTGAGGCGTGGCGATTTGTTGGTGGCGACGTTGTGGTGTTCGTGGCGGTGGTGCTGTTGACGTGGTGGAGGCGGTAGTGAGGTGATGGCGGTTTTGTATCTATTTTTTTGGTATATCTGGCTGTGGTTGTGGTGGTTTCTAGCCGCGGTGGAGGTGGATGATGGTGGTGGATCTGGGGTTGCGTGGGTGCTGTTGGTGTAGTGGTGGCGATGGACGGTGGTGGTGATGATGTTAGAGACAACGTTGAACTGGTGGTTGCAACTGTTGAAGGTGGTCATAGAT
>CAIGRN010086145.1:0-18105 GCA_903798345.1 Fraxinus anomala | reverse complement strand
ACACATTCCATATATGCAATTTGATAGGCGAAAATTCAAATTTAGGTTCTAATTAGTTGAAAATTTGATTGGAAAGTGGAGATTTTTAGTAGATATGATAATTTGTAGAGAAATTATAGACAAATTTTAAAAAATTAGAAGGGTTAAAATTTTGGTAAAAGAGTTTGAGGGGGGAGAGTAAAAGACAGCAAGAAAAAAGAGAAAAAATTCAAATTTATTGTGATTTTACCCTTATTTGGTAGGGATTAAAATCAGATTTTTAATAAATTTTCATAAGAGTTGAAAAATTATGGATTCCATGAAATATATCATTAAAATTAATTGTTGACTTTGATTTAGATTAAAATTTAGATTTCAATCGATACAAAAAAAAAAAAAAAATCTCAAAAGTTGGTCCACAGTAGTGGCTAGATGGGTTGGTAACTACTGACTCCATTAACCATGATGGCTAAAATCATGGTGTTGAAATTTTTTATTGTATTGCTTCAGCCTGCAATTAGTTGCCTATAACTCAACATTTTTCAGGACAGTTTTGACTGAGAAACTTGCTTATTTCTGATAAGATAATATGAATAGAACTGAGACAATGGATATAATCAAGGAAATTGTGTGCATTGGTGGAAGACTGAGGTGACCTACGTCAAGTTCACCTCTAAAACTTGAACAACAATAGCCAAATCACTAAAGCAAAAGGTGAAATCCACAAGCTTAAAGAAGCAATCACATATATTTAAAGAGCTTGTAATTCTTAAGAAATTTATTGATGCAATATTAGAAGGGATTTTATTATATTTAGTTTCGAAATTTAAAACATATTTTAGGAAACATTATTAGGGTTGATTTACTAGTTTTTATTAGATATTTCCTTCTTAGAACAGAATTTTTAAAACACTATATAAAGGGGTCTTTTGCATTGTAATAAAACAACTTTTAATTGAATGAATAATTGATATTTCTCTCCTATTTCTTTATTTCTCTCCCTCTTTTAAACAACTTTTGGAACTGGAGTCCAGGGTGCAATACTAGTGGGTCAATTTACACCTTCTTAGATATACTAATTTTGTTATTTGATAACTTTACTCTCTATTTTAGTGTTCGTGGCCCATCATATTCCAAAGCACAAATAAAAATAAATAAATAAATGGCATATAATCCACAAACAATGCATATAACAACTCTTACACATCCAACACGTCCTTAGGCCACCATCACGATCATGTACCCTCCCTATCCACTTATCAACACTATTATCATCTATCTAGGACCTTTAGCGGGGAAAGGCGAGTCGCACTCCAACTATGGGACTTTGATGGTCTCATTGGACTCGACTCATTTCTTAATTGGCTCGATTCTCTTGAAATTTTTTTTACTTTCATAACTTAAGTGACTCGCATCGTCTTTATCATGCTAATATGGCACTTGTCAAATCTACTAGGTGTTATTGGAATTCCTTCTAGCATAACATTGATATCCTAGGTCAACGTCGTATCACTTTGTGGGATGAAATGAAACGAATATTAAGTAACAAATACGCTGATGTGTACTATCGATCTCAATTGCTAGACCAATTCTTTTTAAACTGTAAACAAGATACATCCCTGTTTGGGAATATCTAGCACATTTCAAAAAGTTATTGCACGGTTGTGATATTTATGAAGCTCATCCCTTAACAACTTCTAGGTTTATCAAGGGTTCCTAAAATCATACGTCATGACATTCCTGCACCCCGATCCTTGGATGAAGCTTACTAGGCTAACTTATGGGGACATATCTTCCCATCTTCGTCAAACCTGTCATAAGCTAGGTATATCACCCCAATCTAAATAGTCACCTCCCGAGTTCTATTTGTGTTGCTCTTGAAGAAGAAATCGAGGTTTCTATTGTTGAGTCAATTGAATATTCGAGGATGAAGAATTATCTATATTGTTGCCACCTAAGTCAAATAGTCTACCTATCCTTGATCATGTGCCGAAGTTGACCTTGCCTAATCTATTGTATGACTCCAACGTTGATTTTGATATGGTTTTATCTCCATTGTGTGATGCTTCTCGGGTTACCACGTTGTCCAATGTCATTGTTCGTTCAAACACTTTTTCCACACACACAGCCAAAAAAATTGGATAATTCACTTGAACTCAATCTAGTTAACTGACCATTGCACTTAAGTGAAGGTTTTGTTTTCAATATAGCAAAATTGTTTTCTACCGGGGTACATTTGGGCCACCGTTTGCATGTCAGTCTATTGTGCTAGTACGTTGTGCTCCTCATGTGGTTTCGGTGGTTGTTTTTGTGAATGAGATGCATAGGTTGTTGCTCACTGAGGTTCCTCATCGATATTTGGTTAAAAAGAAGGATCGTCCTCCTTGTTAAATTGTTAGAAAAGATTTTATTATATTTAGTTTTCAGTTTTAAAACATATTTTAGGAAATATTATTTTAGGGCTGATTTACTAGCTTTTATTAGATATTTCCTTCTTCGAATGGAATTTTTAAAACTCATATAAAGGAGTCTTTTGCATTGTAATAAAACAACTTTTGAATGAATGAAGAATTGATATTTCTATCATATTTCTCTATTCGCTCTCTCTTCTTCCCTCTTTTCCCCCTCCTTTCTTTTCTTCTCTTCCCTTTCCTCTTCTCCTATAATTATCCTCTTGCACCTTGCATCATTTATGTAAGTTATCGGAAAGAAATATGAGAATTCAAACACCTACCACAGTTGGCTTTGCTGGAGACTCATTTGATTCATTATACACATCAAGTTGCTCGGTGTTCGCAGATTCTTGTGCCTCTAAATCTCTTTCAAGGCAACTAACCATCTTCTTAGTAACTGAACTCTTTCTGCCTCTCTGCACGAAACATAAACTTCTTCTAATCTTTTCACCACAAGCTTAAAGTTCTGGAAATTCCGAACTGCCTACAATGCCAAGCAATCAAAGACAATATATACCGTTATAACACCTTTAAATAATTTGTGAAATATAAAACACTGAGATTATGATTGTTTGAATTACAACGCGGTTTTGCAATTACTTGGCGCCACCGGCGACGGCTTGGCCAGCCTGTTGGAGGACGGTGTCATGTCGGCGTAAATTCGGACAGTGCGAGTGAGATAACTACTGCCACCTTTTCCAACCGCTTTGTTAACCGCCGATCGAAGCTACAGCATTTCCAAAATCTATATGCACTGATTTGTATATTGCTAGACAGTATCTAGATGTGGAGAAAAAATAAAAGAACAAATAAACTGAACAAACATGTGTAAAGAGGCAACCAAGAAGACCTAGGGGAGGGGAGCTCGAGTCTTGTGCCTTTCGTTTCGCGCTCAACGGTCTTGCAAATTCCAACGAATACCCTTGGCTGCAATGAGTATCAAACAACTAAAAATTGCATTATGCATTGGTTTTTAAAGAAATTTTAATTTTTAAAGATGATTCCAAGACAAAATTTTATAGACAATGAGATTACGTGGAAATATCATTTCCAATTTACATCATTTTCAAGAAAAGACTTTTTAGATGCATGCGTTGTAGATAATTCTCATACACGTTCGATGGAAATTATAATGAGAGCATATCTGGTAGGGCTTCTATTTCTTGTAGAAAAGTTCCCTAAGAAAGCTATATGAAAGGTCCGTTCGACATACTTTTTGAAAATTCAAAAGGAACTTTTTGGACCCAAAAACAGCTTTTGAACCCATTTACTTAATTTTATGAAAGTGTTTTTGCCGGTTAGAAAAGTTTTTAGAAGAAGCTAGTTCAATGTGACGTCTTTTTAAAAATTAGTTTTCAAACAAAAATTAAGGTAAATTTCTCCAAAAAACTCTTCTATGGAAAGCAAAAATCATGTCAAATGAACCATAAGTCGCTTCTTCTAAAAATTCTTCTAGACAGACTAAGCACTTCCAAAAAATTATTCAATCATATTCAAAAGCAATTTCTTAATCTCATAAGCAACTTTTGACTTTACAAAAGCACAGCCAAACGACCCTTGCAGAAAAAAAATAAAAAATGAAGCTAAAATCATATTCATTACATTCTCATCGTACTTTGAAGGAAAAACAAGAAGAAAAAAGCATCCAAATGAAGGGCAACAAAAGACAGGTAAATGAGGGAAGTAAGAATTAAACAAAGCAATCTGATTTATTCATACAACATCCTAGGTTTACAATTACAGTGAGTTTTTCTATACTCGAACAATGGGCATGCTATCACCTATTCTTCCAACAAAACTGGAGGGATTAAAGAAATAAAATGTCGATAATCTCTAGCCAATGAAGCTCCAGCGTACAGATGAAAGCAAATAACTACAAGTCATCAATGGAAGGCAAGGGCGGTTTCCAGTAATTCCATGTGTTATAATCTTCCTGAACAAGAAATTCAAGGAATGTTATTACATGCTGAAAGCTGGAAAAAAAATAAGCTACTTTTTTCAATGTTTGACGGTCTGTTGCATTATTACCTGCTCAACCAGTGATGGTGGGAACATGTCGTTTACTAGAGTGTGCAGTGAAGTATATGACTTTACGTCAATACGATTATTAATGGCTACCTCTCCCTGCAAGTATAAAAACATTTATGGTTGAATGTAAAATAAATGTAAACTAGCAGTGCAGTGCAATTTTCCAGTGAAACATGTAGTGAATTCTAACTACCTTGGGGTTAATAATAAAAATCTTTCCCTCTGGGATCCCAATTTTCTGGTAACTGAGTTTATCAGTGTCTCGATTTCCAAAACCCGCGTAAAACGGATTATATTCAGGAGGAAAAAGTGCTTTGATACCCTGCAAAAGAGGTGCTTATATACTTCAAATAATCAACATATATGGCAGGATATTACACAAAGCTTGAATCCATTCTATAACATTTACCTCTAAACAGGCAATCTTGAATTCATGAGGAGCCCTTCTTATTACTGCCATCAATTAAAATATTTCCATCAGAAACACCAAAAATGAACCAATATATCCCACTTGTGAAAAAAATGTGTGTCGCCACATGCAAACAAATTTCGACGATGAGCATCAAGCAGTCAGCAGATGACAAGTTAACTTGTCATTTATTCACATGTGTTGGAGTATTGCATCACACATTGACAGCATGGAATTAAAAAGAAAAGAGGAGTCGTCGAAAATAGAAGAAAAGCCTGCTGGGAAGAGGAGTTAGTTATTTCTGTTATTTTGTTATTTCAATTCAATTCATTCCACTATTAAGCTATAGTACAAATATAGCTCAGGTTTGGTGTAAACAATTCATTCGGTTCAATTCATCAATAAATGTGAATTTCATTTTCAAGTTTCAATTGTCTTCTACCTTGATCAAGAATCGATCTGATTCTCAACATGGTATCAGAGCTTGTCATTCATCAAATTAACGTTTCCGCAACATCATTTGCTGGAATCGGTGTTCTATAAAATCAATCTCTCTTTGCAAATTCTGCTCTGGAATTTTCTACATTGATTTCTTGAAATGAGTTCTATAATTCATGTGTCAACCCTTCTATCAATTCTAATTGTTTTTCTATCAATCCCTCAGATGATTCCTCGAGTCCATATTACCTCCACCCAAGTGATAATCCTGGTGCGTTATTAGTATTAGAAATTTTTGATGGAGGGAATTATGTCGCTTGGAGTCGATCAATCATCATGACTTGGACAATTAAGAACAAGGTAAAATTCATCAATGGCTCTATTACTCCTCCTCCTACTAATCAAATCATTAATCATACAGTATGGCTACATGCGAACAATCTAGTTCCTTCTTGGTTGATGATCTCAATTTCTAAAGAAGTACGAAACAGCTTAATATTTGTGACATCTGCTGTTGATATCGCAATGAACTCAAAACAAGATATCTCAAGAGTGATGGACCAAGGGTTTTCCATCTTAAGAAATCTTTGAGCGGTAGAAGTCAAGGTCCTTTATATGTTACTGAGTATTTCAACGCTTTTAAAACTCTTTGGGGTGAATACATCAGTTATAGGCCATTTCCAACATGTGCATGGGGAAAGATGGTATCATGTACTTGTGAGTTGTTCAAATATTTACAAGCACGACAACAATCTAATTATGTCCTCAAGTTTGTGGTTGGGTTAAATGATTCTTTTGCATCTGTCAGAAGCCAATTACTCCTTATGGTTCCATTACCTAGCATGGTCATAATCTTCTCTACCACTTCAAGAAGAAAGTCAAAGACAACTCACAAATTATGTCACATACAATGAGACGAATGCTTTGATGGCCAAGCAACTTAATCAACAAAATTACCGGCCAAAATCATTCAAGTATAAGCCCAAGACATTTGCCTTGCATTGCACTTATTGTGGCTATAATGAACACAAAGTGGACAAATGTTTCCAACTACATGGATATCCTATTGGCTGGACGAAAAAGTCATGTCATGCTGCCCTTACAAATCAAAAGGTCTACAATCAGAATAATAATGAGCAACAAAAGTTTTCTTCTACTCCCAAGGAATTTCACAAATTAATGGCACTTCCTAATCCAACACCATTTGATTCTTCTAACCAGAATAATGTTCAATCAGCTGTTAACATTGCCTCTGCATCTCACTTTTCTGGTAAAACACAACCTATATCACATTTATCTTATTGTAGTTCTGCCTCTTCTACATTACATTCCAATTTATCTTGGATCCTTGACACAGGTGCAATAGATCACACGATCCGTTCACCACTTTTATACTATTCTACACCTAAATCTATCAGTGCATCTATAAAATCTTCCCAATGGCATTACCTGCATCACATATTGGCACTGTATGTCTCTCCAATACTCTATTCCTCTGTAATGTCTTGTGTGTTCCTACCTTTTCTTTCAATCTATTATCTGTTTCCAAGCTTACCAAACAATCTAATCTTTGTCTTACCTTTACGCTTCTCACTGTACTCTACAGGACCAATCAATGAAGAAGATGATTCGGATTGCTTTTGAGAAAGGACTTTACCACTTGATTCAAGCTTCATTAAAGGCTCAAACCTGCAATGCATCTCAGTTTAATTCCGCACATCTTGCTTCAGCCATTATAGGCTAGGACATGTATCCAGTTCAAGATTATCCTATCTCAAACAATTTGAACCATCCATCGCTCTTGATTGTACAAATGTTCGTGATATATGCCCTCTAGCAAAACAAAGGAAGCTTCATTTCTCTGTATCACAAAATAAATTCAATAAAAGATTTGATTTGATTCATTGTGACATTTGGGGCCCTTTTGGCACTATTTCATACTCTAGTTTTAAATATATTCTGACTATAGTAGATTTTACAAAGTGTACATGAGTATACATGATGAAAGTAAAATCAGAAGTGCTATCCTTAATCAAAACTTTCTGCAAAATGGTAGAAAACCAATATTCTGTTTCTATCAAAACCATACGATCTGATAATGGCCCAGAATTTTTTCTCACCAAGTTTTACAACAAACATGGCATTTTATATCAAAAAAGTTGTGTAGAAACTCCACAACAAAATGGAGTTGTGGAAAGAAAATGTCAACACCTATTAAGCACAGCTAGAGCACTGATGTTTCAAGCAAATCTGCCCCTAAGTTTTTGGAGTGATTGTGTACTCACTGCAGCACACATAATCAATAGAATCCCTACACCTCTTCTCCAAAACAAAACCCCATTTGAAATGCTTTCCGATAAAGCACCTAATCTTTCACATTTAAAAGTTTTTGGCTGCCTTTGCTTTGCATTTACATTGACAAAACACAGACAAAAAATTTACTTAAAAGAAACTGAATGCATATTCTTAGGGCATCCTTTTGATTTCAAAGGATACAAGCTTATGGATCTAAACACCAACAATATAATTGTTTGTAGAAATGTTACATTTCATTAAACAATTTTTCCTTTCAAAGTTCTTCCATCAAATGTTGAAACGCATTCCTTTTTATTCCCTAATTCAGACTCCTTTCCAGATAATTGTTATACCAGTCACACTTGACTTTAGATCAAAATGTGCCATCTACATCATCAACTAATAATCATTCCCCTACTTGTGAACCAGCCACACATATTGAACAAGGTTTACCTACTTCTTCCCCTAAACCAAACACTGATCAAACATCAAATCAAAATACTCAACAACTCAAAAAATCAAGCAGAATTAAACACACCAATTCACCAGCATGATTACTATTGTGGTAATGTCTCTTCATCCCAAATTGCAACTCAGGCATCCACTTCAACTTATTGCTCTTCAAATACAGGTAATCTCTACCCCATCCACCATTTCCTTTCAGACAGTAGGTTATCTACATCACATAAAGCCTTTTTAGCATCTATTCAAACTCCTTAGAACCTAAAACATATAAACAAGCCTCTCAAATGCCTAAATGGCAAGCTGCCATGCAAAAATCAAATTAAAGCTTTGGAGTTCAATAAAACTTGGGAGCTTGTTTCTCATCCTGAAAACAAAGAGGCCATTGGTTGTAAATGGGTGTTTAAAATCAAATACTTAGTCAATTTTTTGATACACCTGTTGTAAGTCATCAAGCAGCAACTACAGTGTTGAGATACCTAAAAGCTATAACAGGGCAAGGTCTATTCTTCCCATCATCATCAGATTTACAGCTAAAGGCTTTTTCAGACAGTGATTGGGCAAACTGTGTAGACACTCGAAAAAGTGTCACTGGTTTTGCAATCTTTCTTGGCAACTCATTGATTTCATGGAAATCAAAGAAACAAGTTACCATTAGTCGATCATCAACAGAGGGAGAATATAGAGCACTTGCAACAACTACATGTCAAATTCCATGGCTCCAAGACCTGAATATTGATCATCCACAACCAACTTTACACAGACAGTAAGTCAGCATTATCTATAGCCACAAATCCAATCCAACACGAGAGAAAAAAGCACATTCAAATTGATTGTCAATCTTGTTCGGAAAAGTTGCAACAAAATCTTATTAAACTCTTCCACATTTCATCAAGGCTTCAGCTTGCAGATATCTTCACAAAGCCCCTCGGGTTTCATCACACTCTTCGCAAGAAAACCTTCTCAACATACAGGTTCATCTTGAGGGGGGTGTTGGAGTATTGCATCATACATTGGCAGTATGGAATTAAAAAGAAGAGAAGTCGAAAATAGAAGAAAAACCAGCTGGGAAGAGGAGTGAGTTATTGCTGTTATTCTATTATTTCAGTTCAATTCATTCTGCTATTGAGCTGTAGTATAAATATAGCTCAAGTCTGGTGTAAACAATTCATTCGTTTCAGATCATCAATAAATGTGAATTTCATCTTCAAGTTTCCATTCTTTTGCCTTAATCAAGAATCCATCTGATTCTCAACAATATGACTGCTACAGAAGAGCTCTCAAATGGAAACAAGCTCAAGAATAATGTCATTGGGGAAAGTCCTATATATAGTCTCGTCTCTTCTCCACATGATTTTTCACCAATGACTACAAACTAGTAACTGCTCTATAAAGTGACGTTCTACCCTAAGATAGAAACGACTACAGTGAGTAAATATTAGAGACGGATTCTTCATAAGCTTACAAGAGAGCAATGACATTTTTTTTTTTTTTAGGGGAAATTACAGGCCAACCCATTTCTCGTACAATAAGCCCCAACCTTCAATGTACAGCAACTGATTCCCCAAACTTTCAATTTTGTAGCATATGGGTCTCAAATGAATGATTTCCGTCCATTTGGACATTAAAATGTCACGTGACAATCACGTGACATGTTAATGTCCAATAGATGAAACTATCGCGTGTTTGCCACCTATGTGCTACATAATGGAAAGGTTGGGACCCAGTTGCTACAAATTGAAGGTTGGGATCCTCCTTGCTCTATTTTAAATAGGTTGAGCACCCCAACAGTAATTTTACCAATTTTTGGAAATGACAATTGAGCTTCCAGTCTAAGCGATTGACTGCAGTACATAAAATTCATTAAATTCTAATTCCGTGCATTGCTTAACACTTCAATGTAGACAGTGAGCAAATGAGTGGTCCTCCAAGGAAAAGAAACTCACCTTCTCGGTACAATGAAGGAACTAAGCCATCTGGGGAAATAACAACAGGTCCGGAGGGTAAGCTTTTTCCATCCTGCAAGCATTTCGAACAAATTTCACTAATGAAAATTACATCCTTCAATCAAATAATAGCATAAAAAGTGCCACTATTGGCTACACTAAAAAAGATGACTTAATAGCATTAACTAGCAGAACCCAATTTTAAAATAATAACTGGCACATAAAAATGCTTAATGAATCACAAAGCGATTAAACAAAATAAAAGAAAACACAGGTTATATAGAAGTTGATTTTAATACACGAAAAGTTTCACTCTCAACCACTTTATTTACACTCTCCTTTTAAAGCTTGAGAAAATACCATTATGTAACTAAACAATCCATTAGCATTCCAGATCAGAGTAAGTATACCTGCTTAAGATTGAATAGAAAATTTTTAGTCAAGTATGATTGAACAATTGCGCGTGCACTCAGAAACAATAACTGATACCCATTCTCCTGCAGAAAAAATAATAAAATAAAAATAAAATAAAATCATTCTTACTCTCCTGATAAATGCCATGAAGAAATTCCAATAAATATAAAATTGTCATCACAGAAACATCTAATCCCCCCCCCCCCCCTCTCTCTTTCTTATGGAGATTCAAGTAATGGAGAACTTCTTAAGGTAGCGAAAAGGACCAAGTCCAAAACTCGGTGTTATATTAATTAATTGAACTGAGATGAACTTAAGGTCAAGGCTTGAGAAACACAAGTATAGTCCCAGTTTATGCATGGGTCATGGACTAACGGACCTTCTACTGTGCTTAGGTTGAGCCTAGTTTATGCGTAAGTATAGGATTCAGAAGTTTGATTTCAACTCTTTTGACTAAATAAACGAAAAACAGATGAATATGAATTCTATTATTAAATAATTTATGAAACTACTAGCACTTAGAGATGAAGATATAATATGATTTACATTGTTTTTTATAATGCCACAAAGTTTTGATTGTGCAAAACAATAGTGACATGTACAGTCTAGTTTGGAAGATTTTTAGTAGATAGACCAGTTAGTTAATGAAAAGCATGAGCAGTCCTATCCATTAACTTCTGCTTTTTCAGGAACTTATGCCAAAAGTAAAAAAAATTCTCACCTACAAACCAGATTATAACTACTATAGTAATTTGAGTTCAGCATCCAGAACTACATGGGGTCATATGCTCCATAAAAGAAGCAATTAATATGTGATAAGTTCCTTTTCTTAATATAATATGCACTATAACGTGCCTGTGAAACGCTTCAACATAGTACACATATATGCACCTCGTTGCTTTAGTAGGCTCTATTTTACCAATGTGCAGGCTCGTCTTTTTCAACATAAGGAATTTCAATCAGTTATTTCTTTTGAACAGAGATTTTATCTTATTGATTCACCATTATTATGTAGTCATGAGATTTTGGAACCCAATCCATATCAAGCTTCCAAACTTCAAGTACAACCATAATTCTTATACATACCCATATATGAGTGAGTGAGTGAATAGGTGTGCGTATGTGCATTCAGTAGTACAAGATTCTGAGTCTTCTAGAAATAGCAGCTGTGGGATTAAGAGCCCCCCTTTTGGCAGGATTTAAAGCAGATAATTAGAACATTTGATGTGATTACCTTTATTGAACAAAAGAGACGAGCTATTCCAGAATGTGTCCAGTCCTTCCCAACCAAAGGCATAACCTGGCCAAGGACATCTGACCTGAAATATAGTAAATTTGCAGAGTCACAATCGAAAACAAACATTGACAATGTGTTCTCACTATATTACCAATGATTTGATTGAAAGCATAAATGACCACGAACCAGTACACATCTCCCATCACAGCTTATAAGCTTACAGTAGCAAGCTTTAGATAAATGTTCAACTTTAGTTCGCTAATTATACATCCTTAATGACTAGACCATTCTCCCCACTCTCGCCCCAGAGGGAAAAGTCTAGCAGGTAGTCTAAAGTTACCAGGGAAAGCTAAACCCCAAGAAGATTGTTAAATGCTGTTGTTTAAAGATTGTGGCACACTAGTAAGTTGGAAAACACTACATTAAGCAGGATGAATAATTATTTCTGTTGTTTCCCTATCTTTGCAAGGAGAAACTGTTAAAATGGGTTGTGGGGGGTGGTGGTGTCAGAATAAATTATGCAGGAACACATCACATAAGTACTGACTTTAATCCCTCTCTATCTACCATTTGAATTGTGAGAAATCTCAGTAATTAGAAATAACGCTCCATTTATAAATCCTCAATTATGCATGCCGGTTGCCGAGCATACACATTTTCCTAGGTGCAGAATTGCGTTCTCATTCCCTGTTGCAAACTGTAGCCAATCACATTTTAGTTCACCCATATTCTTTGACAAGCTCACTCGTCTAAACATGGACTTTTTGCTGCTTTGCCTGAAAGCATGAATAAATATATATTTGTATTTAGAAACAATATTAATTTCTGGATCTAATGTGAGCCTTATAACTCAAAATAGGTCAGACTTCTCTTCTAGCATCACCAAATTAAAGTGTCAAGTTATTAAGTTCTAGCTGAATAAGGAGTACAGTCCTTTCTTTACATCTATTTGAACAAGATATTGCTAAGCAATATACTTTATTGAGCACAATACTAAATTTAAGAGATTGCTTCTTATAATATGAGTTAATAAGGACTTGTTAAAGGTATTAAATGGCTGAATTCAGCTTCTGCTTGACCGATTGTCCATATTACAGGCATCCAAGTTTTTAATTCATTTTTTCCCCCACGGAGAATCTGCAAGAGTACTATATTGTAACTAAAAGGCAGCATTTTTAAACAGCACATGTGCATCTGCATGAGAAGAAATATAAACAGTTGTCGCAAAATATTTCGTAAGAAGTAAATAAATCTTACTTGGTAATTGTCCCGTCGACATCAGAAATTACAATCCGTGTATTCCACTTCCACAAATATATATGAGCCTCAACCTGTCAAGAAAGTGCGACTCAGTAACAAAAGAAGATATCTAGTCCAACTACCTATCTAAGTTAAAAGCACAAACATTAATCAAGGAACAAATAATAGACCTTCTGGTATCCGAGGACTCTTGAAGAGAATATAAAATTAACCATATTCTGCCCCTCTTTGAGATTCAAAGATGCTATTTGATCAGTAGTAGGGACATTAGTTCTTGTAAGTTTCTTACGCGGAGACTCACTGGCACTATGTGGTGTGGATGTTAGTTCTACAGGTTGGCTCCTTGAGATGGATTCAGAATCTACAAAGATCTCCTCTTTTATTGAATTACTACCAGAACGATCAAGCATCTTAACCTTCCTAAATGGGTTTGGCCAGGTCCATCTGCGTCCAGAAGGAGTAGAAGCCAATCCAGAATCATCTTCCTTCATTTCTGGTGTTCCCTGTTCCACAGGAATTGCATCCTCTGGCTGAACAGGTAATTCAAAACCATAAGCTACCATACCAAGAATGATGGGTGCAGCTTTATCCCATGGCAAGTACTTTCCTCGTATTCTAACAATTAAGTTTTCACTTTTAACAATTGATGTGGCACTAAGTTTAAGTTCTTCAGCTGATATGCAGTTCGTATCAAAGGCTTCTGCTGCTGCACCCAAACCCATGCCAGCGTAAAGCAAGTTTCCACAGAGAGATATCTCTAATTCTGCAGACATTTAAGCGAATGTGATTGGAGAAAGTGAGAAACTGTATTAAAAATCAATTACAACGGTGAGTGCAAATTTATTATTTTAGCCAGATGTCCTGACTTACTTGTCCCTAAGCCTATTCTCATAGTTTGGCTAGGCAATTCGGTATCAGGTTCAATGTCTTTGGCTTTACAGCTTTCATCTACAGAAGTAGGTGCTTTCTTGACACTTTGCATTCCTTTGGCTGCGACCTCTGTATCCATCTGCTTCTCTGGATCCTGATCATTAATGACATCTTGAGCAGGCATGCTATCAGAATCCATGTGATCCGTATCAAATGCATCGTTTTCATGGACTGCAACTTCAACCGGTAACTCTGGCAAAGGCACATTGCTGGTGTATCCAGAATCTGAGGGAGATAATCCAGTATCATTTCTTGATTTTTGAAGATTCCCCTCTTCATTTTCATCAGATGTCATAGAAGTTACAGGGGAATTTTCATGTGGATCTTCAGCAACCTCAGAAATATCGGATGAAGACCTCATATTTTGCTGATCGCCATTTATAGACTGCAATGCTAATTTTGGGAGCTCCAAACAGCTTTTGAATACCTCGTCCCTCTTAAAACTACTTGACTTACTTTCTGAACTACAATCAAGGCAGAGATTTCTATCTTGATCTTGATTAGCTTTGTCCTGAGTTTCTTGCGTTTGATGGAAATGCTCATCTCCTTCACCAGGCTCCGGCTCGTATTTGGAAGCCAGACTGCCATTGTTTATCTTGCATTCATTTCCAGGAGTAACTTTATATGTGGATGCGTCTTGATCACTCAAATAACCAGCATCCCGTGAACATTCACCTTTGTGATACTCTTCACCTTCGGTCCCTTCATCTGGACTGACGTGAAGCTGAGGCGTGCTTTGTTGCACGTTTTCAGTATTCCTCTCAAATGATGAAATGGGTGCTGTCAATATGTGGCCATCTACACTTACCAGAACTACTTTAGAATTCAAATTCTCTGATTCTATCACATGCTCTACACTGTCTAGATTGTCATATCTACTGGAATCATATTCCAATAATTCACTCGAACCCTCCTGAGATGATTGCTCATCTTGAAAATCGTAGAACATCCGCTCATTATCGGATTCAGTCCTTTTTAACCTGTCCATACCAAGAGTTACACGTTCATCTCGCACCTCTACCTCATCATTATCTAAATCCTCAGTCTCTTGTCTATGAAAACTATTGTTTGTTAAAGTATTGTCATTATAAGTGTGATTCATGCCATAACTCTCTGAGGTGCCTTCAAGATTATCAGAATCCTTCAAACCCTCATTCGTCTTGTCCTTGTCAAAGTTATCTTCCAGAACAAAATATGCTTCACCAGCACTATCAAGATACATATGAAAATCAGCTTCCACTCCATTAACTTCTATCCGGACAACCTTCTCCGACCATTTAAGAACCCCCTGAAATTTACCAAACCGAACATACCAAGGCGTGCTCCTGAAGGCTCCATCTTCCTGCTTAACCACGATTATGTCAACTGCCCCACCAAATGGATGAAATGGCGTGGCAAAAAAGCTGCCAACTTTGCCCACCATGTTCATTTTGCCTGATTACAAAGAATTTCCCCCAAAAATTCTAAAGAAATCAATTACTCTACAAACCGAGATGGTATGTGAGAATCAAATTAGTGGCCATCAATCAAACAATCTTGAAACATTAACTGAAATTTCTTTTCACCAAACCATTCCCAGAAAGAAGAATTGCATTCGAGATATCTGCATGCAACAAATAATAAAAACTAAATACACAATCATGCAAATCTTTCTCTGATTGACAACTTCAAATATCATTATGGCTTAACTTAAAAAAACTAAAGAACAACTCGCATCAAGAAATTATAAACTACAAGAACCCAGATAAAAATTGAAGCAATACGGAGAAACTAAAATCAAAGATTCTTGAAAATGAAAGAAAAAAATGGGTCACACGCATAAAAACTCACGTATTCAAGAATTAATAAAAACTCCCAAATAATCTGGGTTTTCCAACAATTGATGATTGAATTGAAAATGTATCACAGCTCAAGAAACCCAATATAATTGTCTACTCTTCCGCATCTAAGATCACGTCTCAACGAAGATTCCAGAATTTATGCTTCTGAAATGTGTTTTATTATTTTCTATCTCTAGGAAGTAGGTGATGGGCTGATGTTTTTCATTTTTCTCAAATATATAACAGCCTTTCAATTGAATTTTCTTCAATGGTTGTTGTGGTTGCATTTCGTTCGAATTAAGATTTTTTTGTTTTTCTCGCAAGACTTTGAATTTTGGATTAAAAGAAAAAAAAAAACCCAAAGTCTTAAATTCCTAATTTCTCAAGCAATAAATAGGTAATGCTTGTGAATAGAAGAGTTTTCGCTGGGGTAGTTGAATACCTTCAATTTTCTTCCAGTGTTCTTGCTTGTGAGATTCGATTTAATTTATTGTAAAATTTGTCAATTATATTGTACTAAAATAAATTGATGGATGGATACTTTTTTTTCATATACTTTTAATGTAGTCAAAATGGATTGCAAGACATTGGACCATGACAATTTGTCGTTACTTGTTAATCATGCACAATAGGTATCGTGCTAAGTTGAATTGCTAAGTTCGATTATTTTATAAAGATCTGTCCAAATTAGGGGTGACAAATGGATCGAGTTGTTTGCAAACTTGACTCGTCTCAACTCAATACATGAGCGGCTCGAGCTCATTTTAATACGCATAATGGGCCAAGTTGGGCACTCCGCTTGTGATTAATTTTGAATTGTTAAATTTTATTTTACTGCTTTTTTTTTCGAAAAAACTAATTTGGTCATGGACTCAGGGACGGCTCGACTCGTTTCACTAGCTGAAGGGTCGAACCGAACCTTCTTCATGGGCATCAACCCAACTTGTGTGTCCTAGATCCGAGCCATACCTAGTCCAATTCTTATTTGGGACATTTGAAAGATAATTAGTACTAATTCATATCATATTTTGACATAGATCAATCTGAACTTATAACAACTTGAACTACACATGAATGCAAGTGAATATTCAAGACTATCGTGACACCTCTAAACTTTAATTAGCGCTAGTAAAATTTTCCTTCTTTATTTTTTCGGCATTCAACAAATTTCAAACATGTCCAAGTTAACTTTCTTTAGTAAATGTTAACCTAAATTAACATTATTAATACCCCAAGAATATAGAATTAAGATTAGTGGGATTAACTCTTACCTCGCACTAAACGTGTGACCATGAGTTGTCATTTTCCTAAGAATATTCAGCAAACGCATTTCACGTGCTCTACAAAAAAAAACTAATATTATAATACACGATTTTGTCATTATTTACAATTTCAACTACCAGAAATTCCTTTTATTTACTATAAAAATTAAAAATTAAAATGAGGAATAAATTTTAATTAAACTCATGTTTGGTAAAGATTAAAATCAGATTTTTAGTAAATTTTGATAAAAGTTCATGAATTGTGTAGTTGAAAAGTTGTGGATCACATGAAATGTGTGGTTAAAATTAATTATATACTTTGACTTAGATTTAGGGCATGTTTGAGCCCCATTTTTGTGTATAGAATATATTTTAAAATAATAGATTGATGGAGAATGTGTGATTAAAATGAATAAAAAAAATTTGGATTGCGTATAATATTATTTTATTGAAAAATATGTGGTTGAAAAGAATATAGAAAAAATGTATTTTGGAAAAAAAAATAAGATAAAAAAAGGTCTTAGATTAAGCCACTGTTTGAACTACATTATTTTTTTCATTCTCATTATTCTACTTATTTTTAACCATACATTCTTCAATTAAATAATATTTTTCATTACATTAATAATTTTTCCTTCTTTTTCAACCACATATTCCACATCACATCAACCAAAAAAATGCATTCTTGGAGAAAAAATGTGCACCAAACAGGGGCTAAAATACGATTGACCTTTGAATAATGTTTGAGTCAAAATTCACTCACCGACTTTGGACTCGAAAATTAAAGCTAGGCTTTTAATAAAAAAATTAGTAGATTATAGCGTGGACATTTTAATCAGAATCGAATATCTCGAATCGTAATCGAAGGTTCCGGTCTGATTCCAAGAAAAATTAGGAATCAAGGATTGAGAACTGATGGAGTCCAGGTCGACTCTTGATTTTTGAATCAGAACCGTGGGCACTCGACTCGATAAGTGGAAGTAGCTCTCATATTGAAGATGAAGCACTATAAATCTTTATATTTTTGTTTGTACATCTATGTTTCTCGCCTCATTCATTATTGCTCTGGCACTTAGGATTACACTTTAATCCATTAAAAGAACTGTGTCGGCCACCCAGTCATTGGCAGGTTTATGTACCCTGATCCATGTTAGAAATTGGAGAGCATATAT
>CAIGRN010086144.1:0-10155 GCA_903798345.1 Fraxinus anomala | reverse complement strand
TTTTTTGAATCAATTCAATTGATATATCCAAGATTTTTACAAAAATGAGAATGTATTTTAATCTTGTATTCAATTCATATTTCTTTAAATCAATTCAATTGATGCTTCCAAGATTTTTGCAAAAAAGAGAATGTGAAAATGTGACTTTTTGTCACCTTTCTATGAAAAAATGTGACATAATTATTATTTTTTCATTTTAATTTATGTTTTGACGTTACTTCTCTTGGCTTATTTACAAGCTATTTTCTTCAGTCGTCGGATAAGATTTTTTTTTTTATCATTTCGAAGTATTAACGATAAACTTTGAAATACATCTGTCAAATTTAAAAATCGATAAACGACGAGTTCATAATAACAAGTCAAAAAGGTCTCAAGAAATGGTGTTAATAATTATTGTTTCTTTTGCGCTGAATAATTCCTGTGAGATAATTTTTGACATTTAAACTTCGTCCATGATATATCTATCATGGCCACATTGCAAGCTTTCTAACAGATTTTGAACCGCTTAAAATAGATGATCGTAGCGTAAAGTATCAAACAAAAACTTTTTAATAATAAAATTTTTAAAAAATGGAAAATATCAGATTGGGGGAATGCCGCCGTCTTTGGAATGATTTTGTTGATTTTCAAATATTTTCTATTTTTTGTGAATGTAATTAATATGACTATTAAAACTTTAATTTGGTTTTAAGTATATTAATGAATTCCTTTTTTTTTAAGTACCGTGTCTAATTTTTATAAATTAGTCCTGTTAAAAAAATTAGTCCGGTCCTGACTTCACTCCGGATTAAAATTAATAGTTAGTTTTGACATTTTTTTATCCATATTTTTAAGCTAAACCAAACAGAGACAAAAAGTGAATTTTAAACAACCACCTCACATACCTAAGCTGTTGAACTATCATGCTCATGCCCAATATGTGGGGAGGAGCAGTCGCTCGCACAACATTAAGAAAAAAAAGTTCATATCGCTAGCAAATACATCTTCAATCTTTAACTTTGGACTTTTCATTTTCCATCCCTTAGTACTATTTGGATAGTTTGTCATTTTTACATAATTCAATCAACTTTTTTAACCCACCCTCTGAAACTCAAAATTCTAACTCCGCCACTTCTCATTTCCTCCTTGTGGTAGAAAATCAACATCTCCTTGTTGACTTTATTGTAGAGAATGAACCCTCATCGTACACATACACGAGCTCCTTACCATCCTTTTACTTGAAATTAAGCTTGCACCTACTGTGAACATTACATTTGGGGTGATGATTATGGAACGACATTAGATTGGTGATTTGAGAAAACCACGGGAGCGATTTCGTTGGGAAGGAGAAGAGGTGAGGGGTTTTATAGAGGGGTAATTGTCATTAAGCTGAGGTATGGAGAGGGAAGAATAGGTGAGTACTAAGTTTAACTTTTTAACATATAGAATGCTTTTAGTCTGCAATTTTGAAAAATCACACACTCTCTCTATTCTTATTATATAATTAGCGTACTTAATAAGTTACATATTTCGATATCCTACTTAAATTGCTCAAACCATATTTAAATTGATTGGTAATTGACATCTAAAAAAATATGTTATAAAAGATGATGAAAAATCAATAAATATTTATTGAAAAAAGCAAACTAGAGAATCAAAATAAAGAGCAAATTTGTAGCGTACAAAAAAAAAAAAAAAAAACTCTTTAAATTTAAAAATCATCTCTATTATACATAAGTTGCTCTTAAATTAGAGATTTTTTGAAGATACTGTAAATAATTTCTAGAGCCAACCTAAATTCAAGATAAATATTCAAAAGTAGTTTTTTTCGAAATCTCAAGTACGAAAGATTGCTACTTCATGTCATCAAAATAATAAGATACATTAGCTAACTGGCTAATGCTTTCCTAAAGGTTGGTTAAATTACCCTTCTTTTTAGTGTATTGTTTTCATTTTCCTTTTTCTTCTTTTTTCTTTTTTATTAAGTCATTGTCAGGGAAAAACATTTTGAAGTAAATTTTTTTAAAAATACATCGTTAAAAAGTAGGAAAAGTCATGAAAAAAATGAAAGTAATATTAAAGTAATTTTTTTTAGAATGAACAGTTAAAAATGAGTGTGATGAAAGTGATTTTAAAAAAAAAAATCACTCCCACATATGTACTAACTCTTCTACTAGGATTTAGGCACTGTTTGGGATTTATTTGGTAGCCCAATTTCTAATTGTTAAATCAAAAGTTGTTTGGCTTTTACTAATTTTTTTTTTCTTTTTTTTAAATGTATAGAATCTAGCAACAGAATTTCTAGCCAAACCAAACCAAACCAAACCGGGAATAAATCTCGTTTCTCACTAGTCAAAGCTTTTTCTATCCTCACTTTTTTATATATTATATATTCATGTAAATTCTGATGCCAGAATATAGTAATTTGATTAAGAGCATGTTTGGGCCGAATTAAAATCTGATTTTAATCTAAATCAAAGTCAAATAATTAATATTAACCACATCTTTTATGAATCTCACATCTTTTCAATCATACATTTCAAAAATTTCTATCACAATTCATTAGAAATTTAATTTTAATCCCTATCAAACACCTTTTAAGAACAAGAATATGAACTAGAAAAAGCGAATCAAATGGAAGAATTAAGGGAATATAGTAGTTTGATTAAGGACAAGAATACTGACATGTATCTCATAATATAATCATTCCAGTGTACCATTTCTCAATATGTAATCCGAAGGTGGACACCTGGGTATTAAAACAAAAAAAAAAAAAGAATAGAAAGTTTGATTGCATCATCCCATACTCTTTGAAAGTGAAAATTTTGGCACATAAGTAGAAATCTTAAATATGAGTATTTGGGTTTTCATGCGCCTTCCAGTAAAACTGAAGAGAATTGCTAATTAGATTGATCAAATCCTCTCTCATCTGAAAATTATTTCTCCCAAATTTAGGATATACAACGTTTGAGCGATCAAGCGATTCTGCTGACTAAAAACATGTGCAACTGATAAATCTCCTTCATCAATTTTCACTTTGTTATGTTGCTGAATCTGCTGAGCTGCTAACCTAGCGACTTCTACCATAATTGGTCTAGCAACATTTTGTGCAACTGTCAATCTAAATTGTTTGGTCTGCCATAGTGATTTATTATTTTTGGTTGGGTTCTTCCTATCATTGTTTGAAAGTACGTTCAATTTCAGAGTCGAATGGTTCGAAATTGCTGCCTTGTGAATATAACATACAACGAACGCCTTTTTATGAAACAAATAAAAACAAACCAAACAAAAGCTAGAAAAATTAAATAGGGAGTACAGCGATATTGTTCCAACGAGAACTATCTATTTAATGATTAATATAACTATTCATAACTCTGATTTGAATAAAATAAAGTTGATGGCTGTTTTTCATATAACTAATATTAACTAAGGAAAATAAAAGCAATTAAATGAATATGTTTTCTTTGAATGGAGGTTAAACTATTCAACATCAAAGCGTTACAACTCACGATTTTCACGATAATTATCACCTTTAATCTCATTTCTCAAGCTCAATTCCGAAAGTTGTACTCAATTATATCACATAAGTATTCAATTAAAGATCACAAAAGACAGTAAAAGTGTATCTCTACCTTGTATCCAATTATTGAATTTTACCATGTAGTTAACTCACATTTCGATTTGTTATAATCCACGAATTATAAATTAGTGATCAAGTAATTCAAGCGTTAAAAAAAGAAATATAATCAATATATAAACAATTAACTACACAAATATTTAGAATTAAAGTTAAATATTCAAATCTAGGTTATATCGTTTGTTCCACCTAATTATTTAGTTAAAGATCATAGTGGAAGGAAAAAAAAAATGGTATTGGAATATGTCACCTAATTTAAAGGAAAAATGAGAGAAGATGAACTTCTATCACTAAGAATTCACCTTCTTCACATCAAGTACTTAAAACCCTAGCTTTCTCCTCTATCTACTTGTATCTTTTCCCTTTTCCCTCTATTGTATCCCTCTTTATTTGACCTAAAATAGGTTTTTATATAGTGCACATATCGCCTTCATATTTGTGCCCTCCAAAGGACCAAATTAGCCCACTTTTAAAAATAAAATTAAAGAAAATAATTTTGCTCGGACGTGGTAAGCAAACCATGACGAAATCCCTTGTCTTCCAACCGTAGCATAGAGATGGACCTCTTGACTGTCGGTGGTCACCTCTGCAACTTCTAGCTTCTTGTATTTTGGTCCTTACAATTTTTTACAGTTGTAAACCAAATCTTCAAAATCGATCTCCCATCTTTCAAAAGCATCCGCTTTGGTCTCCAAACCAAAATAATCATCTAAAATTGATCCCCTCAACTTTTGAAGTATGCAAATCAATCCCCAAACTTTCAATAAGTTGAATTTAACTCTCGAACGTTGTAATTTTCCTCCAATTGCTCTCTTAATGCTTTTTATTGATTTCCTACAATCCAATCCAATCAAATCAACTCCAATTAAACTAAAAATCGTCACTTTTACTCCAATTACCTACCAGTATAAGTTTTACACATGATGACAATATTTATGCTAAATTAAGTTGTAATTCACTTATTTTGAAAATATAAATCAAGTTATGAGTACAGACAAGCGTTTAAATTGTATTTATCAATGTCTGTCCCATGTCTTGGGGTAGATCAAGGGTTCAATCCCAAGAAACTGATCCAATTAGAAAGACCTAATGGTATTTAGTGGAATTAACTAGTGATTTTAGTTAATGCCCTAATCTACAAAGGAAACTTTCATATTGTATTTCATTGTGTTAGAAGCAAAAGAAAAAGGANTTTATCAATGTCTGTCCCATGTCTTGGGGTAGATCAAGGGTTCAATCCCAAGAAACTGATCCAATTAGAAAGACCTAATGGTATTTAGTGGAATTAACTAGTGATTTTAGTTAATGCCCTAATCTACAAAGGAAACTTTCATATTGTATTTCATTGTGTTAGAAGCAAAAGAAAAAGGACAGTCACATTAGGACTTTTAGTTGATGCCTCAAATTATTATATATGGGATGAACTGAGAAGAAAATTAGTTTGTGCAAGAAGCTAAATGCAACTCTAAAAAGAGATAAAACCGAGATCAATAATAGGAAAGTTCATACAGGGCTTAGACTTATTTTGAGACGAGCCATTGACTAAGCTTAGCTCACTTTTTCCACAAGTCAGCTTGTTTTTTGGCTTACTTTATTAATTTCATTAAAGATTTCCTTTATTTTGAATTATTTTGTTATTTTTTAAAACAAAAAATAAGTCAGTTCGTGGGCGACTTAACTTGCCACATGAGGCCCACGAACCAAAAGGAGGAATTGAGCCTAGAATTTAGACATGAGCTGAGTCGAGCTTGGGTATTTAAGGTTCGAGTCGGCTTGGCTCATTTCCATCCATAATACTACTATTGACTTATGAGCGAAACTTGGTTTGATATTCAAGAAATTTGTTCTTCAATGTCGATCAAGATCAAAATTCGATAGTTAATTCGAGATAAATATCTATCTGAACAATACTAAATATTGATGAGATCTTTCCTTTATTGATTTTATATAGTATTTGAAGAAAAGTTTTTCATGAGGTAATTGTTATTGCATAATAGTTATTGTCGCTTGTTGCCTTTAAGAGATTCAGTTTTTCATGGGCCAGGACTTTTTAGGTGCCAAGAATTTTTGAATTCTTGATGCTTTGGTTAGCCCATAATATTGTCGAGAGAGGTCGTTGTACCAATTTGTATGCACATTATCTAACTACGTTAAATATTGTGTCATTTATTTTGCGTATTATTTATTTAGTTTCACTCTATTTGATTATCTCCTATTTTAGGTTTGCACAAGAAATGAGAAATTGTTTATTCAATTGTGTTTGCTTGATATCATATTAAGCCTATGTTTGGCCCCTCTTTTTTTAAAAATTCATTTTTTCAAAACTTATTTTCAACTATACATTCTTAGGGATGACAAAATGACTCGTTGGCTTGGGCCACCTGTGGCTCAGAACCACCGAGCCGAGGCTCGGGCCGAGCCCAATTTTGGGCAAAGGCTCGAGCCCGAACCAGCCCGTGTGAGGGCCATTTTCGGCCCGAACGAGCTGAGCCAACTCTGCCGAGTTAAAAAAACCAAACAAAAAAGGTTATGCAAACGTAGGCAGCTATGTTTGAATATTTAAAAAAAAAAAAAATAAAAGAAAAAAATTGAGCAGCCCTAGCCGAAAGCTTGGTCTAGCCTAAAATTTTTGGCCGAACAAAAGCTTGGCTCGAGTAAAAAAAATCTCGAACTATTTTTCCTTGAGCGGAGTGCGAGTTTCGAGTTTCCGCTTGGGACTCGACTCGTTGACATCCTTACACATTCTCCTATAAAATAATTTTATACATAAATTCAAAATTTTTATTTACTTTTTAATCATACATTCTCCAATAAAAACATTATTCTAAAATGCATTTTGACAAAAAATAAATAAATAAATGGGCCCCAAATAGGGGCTAGATATTGACCTAATTTTCCCAATAATTATTGCCCTTCTATTGCAGCATACATAATATTTGTTCAGTGACATTTTTGTCATTTTATTTTGATTTTTTAAAAATCACTTTATATTAAACTCGTTTTCAATAACGCATTCTCATAAAATGATTTACAGTAAATCAATAATTTTTCTATACTTTTTAACCATACATTCTCTAAACAGTTTTTTTTTTTTTTTACAAAATCACTTCACAAAAAATAAAAATCAAACAAGGACTTTAGCTTGCCATGACGGAGCAGATTTGGTTTGGTAGAGTGAGAGATAGAATCATAGAAAGTGAACAACCTAATTGGTAGAGAGAGAGCGAATTAACGACATTGCATTTGGGTAAAGATGGATAAATTGAAAAGGTCATAATAAGTTAAATTGGGACAATGTGTCAATATTTAATTTGAAGCACAGCTATGGAAATAACAAATTGAGGATGTTAGATTTGGAATCAACTTTTCAAATGATCAAAAATCATTTTCATTAAGCCTCTTCGACAGATTTATAAATAATTTATGAAGAAAAATGATAGTAAATCTAAAAAATATATGAATAATAAATGAACATTAGTTACGAATAGTTGAAAAAAGATAGATTAAACCCTTATCTTTGATAAAAGAAAAAGAAAAAATAGAAACAATATAATAAAAGATAAAAAATAAAATAAATTCACGGCGGGATGAGGAAGGTCGNCTCAAAATTTAATAAGTAAAAATCATCAGCACAAAAAGGTAAGAACTATTGTTAATAAAAGCAATTTTTCTTATGCTAGAGTTTCTCAAAATCTATTTCTAAGTTGATGATCATTGTGAAGTTTTTCCTTTTTTTTTTTTTTTGGGTTATTATTTATTCTTGTCCACGTAAGCATAATTGTAAAGTTGTCTTTTTACACAAAAATAAAAAAAAAAAAATTAATTTTTAATTAAAGAAAGGATTGTCGTAAATTATATGTTTATTAGCGAATGACCATCATATCCCTGCAACCCTAATTATTATTATTGTTGTATTATTTGCAATCCTAATTATTTCCTATAAATATGAGAATTTGGTTCTCAATCAAATATTCACAAGTATTCTTTTCTTTTACTCTATTTTATAACACATAACAGCACGAAATTCTAGCCAATTGAGTTAACAAAATTTATTCTTCTTTTTGTCCACAAATCTCTAGTGTAGAAAAAATATTTTTTTTTCATTCAATCAAAGAAAGTCAAGAAGTTCAAGCCAATTGAATTTACACAGAAACTCTTCTTTTTAAACTCAAAGAGAGATCAGTATTCTCTTCATTTTAACTTGCAAAACAAAAGGTACAGTTATTCGATCTGGTTATATCGATTTAACTATACTAACTTATGATAGATAAATATTTACTTGAATGTAATTTTTTTCGTTCAATATTTTAGAAGAATATTATATTATTATTCTCGAAAATAAACAATCTAAATCAATATTCAAGAAGAATATTTAGCACTGCTTGAAAAGTAATGTCATATTTATATTATTCTATTGTTCTTGAATAAGCACAAATTCATACATAACAATATCTAATAATAATATTGTATTATTACTTCTAGAAAGGTATAATATTTGTGCATATCATATTTTAGATGAATTCCATGTCGATGTTCTTGTTGAAACATAACATTACAATTTTAATATTTTAGAAGAATATTTGATCCATTTCTCTTGAAGAAGCAACAACAACATCATTTTTTTAAAAAAAAATTTATAATAATAATATTTTTTTTGCTTTAGAAGTAGCATATATCACGAAGAAAATAATATGATCCGAGATACAATCTATATGAAAATTTTACGAAAATAAGTTGTTTATTCTAGCAATACCACAACTTCAAAAATATATAAATATTCTAGAATAATATCCTCCCCTGTGCCTTACTCGAGATCTAATTTATGGATCCCCTTTCTCTAACGTTGCTGAGTTGGACGTTAACCGCTACTCCTAAGGTTTAATAATAATATTATGCTATTACTTCTAAAGAGAAAATGTTATGTGATTAATAATGATTTGTTGGTGTTCTTGGAAAGCACAAATCAAACGACTTAGCCCATGTTTGACACCTATTTTGTTTGAAAATTAATTTTTGATGGAAGATTGTGTGATTAAAAAGTAAAGAGAATTTTTAGGTTTATGTATAATATTATTTTATTGATATAATGTAAGATTGAAATGAAGAAAGTGAAAAAAAATGAGAAATAGAATGAGAAAAAAATGAGTGTCAAACATGGGCTTATATAATGTATAATCTTGAATTGTAAGTTTTGAAGAAAAATACTTTCTATATTATTAATATTTCAGAAGAATATTAAATATTGCTCCTGAAGAGTATAATATTACGTGTTCCAATATTGTTAAAGAATATTGTATTATTGTTCTCGAATAAGTATAAACATTGATATATTAAAGTAATTTAAGATAAATCGTCAACTATTCTAATTAGATAGAGAGAAAATTTGATATCAATAGTACAAAAAATTCGTAGAATCTGGACAACCTGCAACAGTTGTGATAAAATGTTGATATCTCAATGTTTCTTTGTCCAATCGTCATAAAATTTGAACAGGATGTTCACAACTCATTGTTCTTTAAATCCCACTGTTAATATCAAAATCCAACTGCTCATTTGTGAGAAATAACTACATGAACAGTAGCGAATTTTTAAGTACTATAAATATTTTCAAGTTTACATCTTTGAAAAATATGTCAATTATTTAAGATTTTCTAAAACTTTCAAATTCAAGTAAATCTATTCTTTAAAAATCTTTCTATTTTTATTATATATTATATTTGTGAAGTTTTAGATTAGTTAAATATTTTGATTTAACTTGTGCTCCTGAAAAAGCATAACTAGAAATTGTATTTGTTTTAAATAAATATGATGTTGATGTTGTAGAAGAAACATAAATCTCTTTATATAAATGTTCTAGAAAGAATAGTATCTGATCCTAAAGAGCATGACATTGCAATTCTAATATTCCAAGAAAATATTGATATATTGCTCTAGAAGAAGTAAAGATAATACATATTAGTATTTTTGAAGAATACCGTATTAAAGAGCATGACATTGTGAATAATCATGACCAAGTATTTATTAATATTCCAAAAGAATATTATTTTGATACTGTAGAAGAGTCAATACTACATTATGTGGGGTAATAAAATTTTATTATTGATAGTAATTTATTCTCTGCTAAATTAAAGAGAAACATACTAAGTTTTTAAAATGTGTGGTACGGTTGAAAAAAAATACTATAGTTCAATTATTGAATGTATTATTTGTTTAGTATGATCAGTTGGACTATTACTTGATCAATAATTATACGAAATTGATAATTCAATGAACATTCAACGAAGAATCCGGAGATTTTTCAATCCAATGAAACCTTATACTCCCTCCATCCCAATTATATAGGTTGAGTTTCCTTTTTCTCTTGCCCAAATATATCTGTTTCTTAATATATAATATTTTGTTGTGTTCTTTTACCAATATATCCTTGTTAAATTTTTCTCACTTAATATGCCAACTTCTTGAAATCATCCAAATACACACATTTCCTACTTCTTGAAAACATAAAACAACTCTTATTTCTTCTTCTTCTTCAAATTCTT
>CAIGRN010086137.1:0-14523 GCA_903798345.1 Fraxinus anomala | reverse complement strand
AAACGAGCCCGAGCTCGGCACGAGCCGAGCTCGTGCTTATATGGGCCGAGCCGGCTCGGCTCGGCCCATTGACATCCCTACATGTACGAAGGTCTTGGTGCCACTGCCACGAAGGCAAGATGGGAATCCATCTAGAGTTCCAGTCGGCTCGGCCCATTGACATCCCTACATGTACGAAGGTCTTGGTGCCACTGCCACGAAGGCAAGATGGGAATCCATCTAGAGAATGGAACTCAAGGTAAAAAGGAATTTTCCATTTCCACATTTCTACCTATCAATTACAATTATACTTTCTCTCACTATAGGATACTATTTTCACACCGAAGAGAAAACAAAGAAAGTTCCCCGCCCATTTTTCAAGTCATCGGAGGAGCACAAGGACTCTGAATTATCGACAATATGATAAGAGTATATGTTTGGGGCACTATTATTATGAGTAGAATTTATTTTTCTATCAAATCATGTGGCCCACCATTTTTGCAAAGGAGTTAATTTTCGTATTTTATTGTCTTTTTGAGTTCCATTTATATCCTCATTTTTGGCAAGTACTGTGAGCATTTTTTATTTATTTAATTATTTTGGAGAAAAGTGGCAAAATAGATAAAGTGAAATGAAAAAAATAAATTGTACAATAAAATGGAATTTTTTTGTCAATGAAAAGAATAAAAAAAAAAATGACTTTTTGAAAGAACAATGGTATTTGTGCTGTCAAGTACTACATTTTATTCCCAACAATTTATCCATCTTGAAATAAATTTACAATATAAATTTGTCATAAGAAAAAAGTTAAAAATAATCGGAGGCATAAATGTACCTTTTATGCAATTAAAATACGGTACTAATATATATTTAGCCTTCAAAGAAACGCAGGTAGAGTAATTAATTATACTGAAAATATAAAGGAAATACAAACATTAAATTTAACCTCTGACTAATAACAAAACAATGGGAAATTCTAATCTGTCTATAGAACTTGAAGCTAAAGAGTGTGTTAAATAAAAGTTTAATATTCTAATGTGATTGCTTTATAATTGCCAAAATAATTCTCAGGCAATACAAAATGATTCCAATAAGCTTTCTTCAGTACTAACACCGTTGTATTATCCTTATCTGAAGGGAGACGGAGACGGAGACGCAGAGGCTCGGCGAATGATTAAAACTTTCCCAGGGGTCCTCGGACAGCATTCTGTGTGGCCGTAAAACACTGCTTTATGAGCATCAACTCATACCCAATTTCTTAATTCAACCTACAGAAAATATTCGTATCCAGAAAGTCTACAAAAAAAAAAAAGCATAATCTTGAAGTTGCATCCGGCTTGAAAAAAAAAACTTACAAACAATTGACAAGAAGCATTTTAGCAATGTAGAATTCTATAATTTACCAAATAAATGGACAAATTTGGAAAGTCTACTACTGTTTGTAAACATGAACATAATAATACTAATGGCATATATCCATCCACTGCTTAGCTATGATCCAAATAATGCAGATTCACAGTGAATATAATTTGGAAATATATAATCTGAAAGGAAATGTGATAAACATACACACAATTAAATTAAGTTTCTAAATTTTGTAAAGATTATGAATATTCACTTCAACACCATCATCTTCAGATACGTAACCAAGTTATATGAGAATGTACACAGCATGGACCCAAATCAGACGCGCATCCATTTAACAAATATTCCAAACAAAAAGAAAAATGCTTGCATATCAAAATGTAACTACAAAATATATGATGTTCAGCGATATTTCTTCTTCAAGAAGAAAGAAATGTTGGCGAATCCTGGCGAACCAAGAATTAAATAATACATTTGAATGAATTAAATAATGATACCATGTACTGTATTGCCCAGTAGTTTATGCCACAAGAGAGACGGCAAACCCTGGTATTATCTTTAAGCCTTTGAAAGCAAATGATGATTTTCTGTGGCCCTGGAAAAGCAGGGATTGAAGATTGATAAATAAAATCCTCAAACTTAACCAGCTGCCAGAAGTGTATGAAGGCAATCAAACTCACATTAGTTAGTTAACTAAGATAGATTCAATACTGACATTAAATATTCGTTTACCATTCAAAGCTCAATACAAATAGTTTTCAGGCCATGAACTCCATTACAGTATAAGCAGAAACCTATTTGAAATAAAAATATGTAACTTTTACAGACTGGTTAGATGTTGGATGCCTTAAAGGTTTTATTACATGAATCTCATCAACCTGCAAAAGGTATACACAATGTTTTGGACTCCCAAAAATAGTTCTTATGCAGTGAGAAGACACTAAATATGCCTTTTACAGTAGAAATAACAAAACAACACAATAGGGCAAAAAAAATCCAAAGTGGGAAGGTACACATTCATATCTCGAATATTTGTCTACACAAATTAATTGATAAGGAATTATATAGATTCCCACAATTTCACAATGCTATCTTTATTACAATGTTGACTCAGAAAAAAAAAAAAAAAGGACTCAATCCTACTAAAAATGCAAAAAATAAAAGTTTTAACAACTATTATCTAGCAAGAGTACCAGTTTTAGCAGAAATCAGGTCCTTCAGCTCCATCAAATGTTCATCATTTGATATATGGAGTGCAATACGAAGATTTGTCAACGAAGCTTCTTGTTCCCAACTTAAGGGACCAGATGCATACAATGCTTCCAGAGTGCAGTGATAAGCATGCAACTCTAAGCAATGGATACTAGCTTCTACTTCCTCTTTTGGAGGAAGCGGACAATTTTTTACCTCGACGGGATCAGAACAAGACTCTGCATCACTACAAACGTTATTAGACACTTGGCGAAAGAGTGGTATAAAATGACTAGCACAGTTGTTTGGATTTTGATCATTAACACTACAACTACCAACAGAACATGCATCACTGTCACAATGATTAGATTCTGAGCTTCTAACTCTAGAACAGCCAAGAAGATTATTTTGTTCGGCTTTCTCCATTTGATTAAATTCATTTAATCTATTTTTAAAGGATGCATGCATGTATTTCTCACCCAGAATTTCTCTTGGGTAAGCAACAGCATCTACCTTTTCAAGTGCGGGGGAGGCAACCACTCTATGCCTCCTATCATCTTTCTCAATTGCTCTTATTTTCTGGGCATGTCCATTATGCACTTCAACGATAGACGAGCAGTAGGGAGACATCCTCTTCAAGGACCTTGAAGAGACTAAAGGAGATTCCCTAAATTTAGAATCATTCTGAGTGATCGACCAATCTCTTGGTGGTTGATTTTTAGCCCTTGCATTAAATTGTTGATCACAATTTGAAATTGATAGCTTATTAGCCGTTTCATCCTTGCATCCTCTGGAACCCTGCAAACAGGAAGAAATAGCATATCAGTCAGAGAATGCAAAACTGAGAACTATTCGGATTTATCAATTTATTTAAATCTAAAAACTCCATTCTCTATTTACTAGAAAAGATATAAGATGGCAAATAAAAAGTTGCACTGCCTAATATAAGCAATAAAAGAATTCTGTACAAAAAGGATAGCACGAATAATTAGGTAAAACAAGCAACACTTATCAAATGTTATTCTTGCATTTTAAAATCGGTATCACATTGACATGACATTAATCCAATAATAATAATAATAAGTTGGCAGTCTTCAATTGAGATGAGAAGCCAAAAAAATTCCCCTCAAATCAATTTCACAGAAAAAATTAGGTAAGAACATGATTACAAGGTATCATGTAGAAAAGACTAAAGAAGAATCATATAAGCAATCAGCTTCAGTAACTAGATATGATTGCCACAATGTAAAAGAAAATATGGAAAGATTGCATCAATCAAATATATTAAGTAAAAGTACCTTTGGGATTACAGTCCATTTATCATCATGCCATGTTTGTCTCATCCTAGTGTTGGTTCCTTTGACGATTAATTCCTGGGGGCACCCAAGCAGCCTTACCAAATACTGGCATCCATGTAAAACCTTCAAAATTGTGGCAAGCTTCCAAGAAATACCATGAAATACCTCCAAAACATCCCCAGCTACACAATTCTCTATACCTTGCAACAGAGGTGGACATGGCCTTATAAACTTCCTTGATACCTGTTCCACAATTAGTTCACTTTCTGTCCCAGGATAACAATCATATTTCACAGTATAAGTATGGCCATCAACAGATAGTATCTTGGCTTTATGCCATGAGACTGGAGTATCCCTTTTGTTCATAACCTCCACGTTACTCAATATCTTGAACTTCATTATAGGTGATATATTGTACACACGCAATAAGAATCTGTGAAAACAAGATTAAAATGTCATGTAACAGCATATAAATCAAGAACTAAACAGTAAAACAGAAAGACAGATCTGAAACGAACGAAAAGTAAGCAAAACTTTTAATCTGCATCTCATTGTTGACACATACAAATATCAAGAGTAACAAAATGATTTTCTTTTCATGAACTATTGAATCACATCATATCAAACGAAAGATCTTTACTCCATATGATGAAAGAAAGAAACTACAAGAATAAAGTTATTCAGCACCACTGGTATCAATCACCTGTCTAGGTGATAACTAAGATATTATATGATAGATTCACTTAAATCCAAGGTCAAATAATTCATTTAATTGAACCTATTAAGGGTGGCCACTTAGATGGGTACTTGAGCTCCACTGGAGCTAGATAACATTATTCAATTACAAATATCATCCAATTTTTAAGAACTTGTCTCACAAGCATAAATCTAAAATATCCAAGATACTCAAGAAAAATAAGAAATAAACGTAAGACCTTCATTTATTACAGTAAATAAATTTTTTTAACGTCATGATTTTCTAATATAAAAGTACTCCAAATTAAATTATTTTAAAGCTGTAATTCATCAAATAGATTCATAACCGCAAAGTGACTATTTAAATATTTTAATCACACAACCGTGATTCTTACAAATATCTATTGATAAATATCTTTTAAACTATATCTACTGAACAGATAATAAGCAAAAACCTAAAATGTGAAATACTAAGCAAAAACGTAAAAGTACCACCCAAAAGGTTTAAAATTACATCAATCAATGCAAAAATGAAATGAATATCCAACAAATACATTAATTATTACAAAATCCCCCAAAAAACAACGAAACTTAAAATCAATTTTGGGCTCTAAAGCCCCAAAAATCGAAACCCTAAAACTGCGATCACTCACCTTCTCTTGGAATTCAAGAAATACTTTGATCTCGCACGAATTTTTCCGAATTTTTTTATATTTGGAGTTCTCTAATTCACGATTTTCTGAAATTTAATTTTGTAATCTAGGGTTTGTTCATTTAATAAAATTGTAAATTTATATCAGGTAGAGGTTAATTTGGGAAAATGAAAAAAGTAATGCACTCTCTCTGTTTGTGTTGGACTCGGAGATCAAAGGGATATTATAGTCACGCGCCTCCTAAAACGTCGCCACACCGCTTTTTTATTTTTTATAAATATTTTGTTATGAATAAATAAATATTTGTTTTATGACTTTGTTCAATATAATATAATATAATATAATATAAGAGATAAGCAAGATTTATTATCTTGAAATAGGTGGCGGCGACATGGATTAAAGATAAATAAGGAGAACATCATGTACAATTCTTAATCTAAGGGGATGTTTGATGCACATTATGAAGAAGGAAATGTATTTTATGATGTAATGAAAAATATGTGGTTAAAAAATAAGGAAAAATGTGCGATTGAAAATGAGTTTTGAAAGATTTAGTTCAAGATCATTGATAAAAATGAATGAGAAAATATATTAGAACATGTCTTTCATTAATACATATCACTATAATTATATAACATAGTTAGGGCGGGCATGATAAAACTTTGGACAAATTTTGATAAAAAGTTGATGAAATATATGGTTGAAAGATTGTGAATCCAATGAAATGTGTGGTTAAAATCAAAATTTAACTAGCTCAAAAATTGATAAAACTCTACGCAAAGTGTTATCAAACAAGGTGTTAAAATTAAAGTTTGATTTGCTTTTTAATGAGGTAACTTCATAGTGACCAACAAACTAATTAATAATTGTATTCAGGGATATATGCAGACTTTTTATATTATGGGGGCACAATCAAACTTTCAAAAAGTGATGAAAAAATTAAAATAATAGATATTTTATTACAATTGTTCTATACGTATTCTCATATTTTGATAACGTTTCATAATTACATCTAGTAAAGAAAAAGTTACACCTAAGAGACATTTTATTACAATTGTTCTCTACGTGTTCTCATATTTTGATAACGATCCATAATTACATCATTTTCAATCTTGTTAAATACATTTTTATCAATATATGCAATCAAACTATCATTCAACCATTGATTTCTGATTCGATTGCATAGACGATTTTTGACACAAGTCATCGCAGAAAATGATCTCTCGACTATAGCAGTAGCTACGAGATACACTTCATGTTTATTCTTCACAACTAACTTCTGAACAAGATCACTAATGCCTTATAATCCTTCTAAATCTTTATATGTGCGCATGTCAAGAACGTATGTATCTAATTGATAATCAAGTTATCAAAATTTACTGACATTGTCGAATCACTTTGTTCTTGTCAAAATACATCAAATGAGTTATTTAGAGAAAAACACGCAACATAAATGAGCAAGTCACTATTTACCTCAAAAAACGATCATTCAGCTCCTGAAGTTATATTTAAATGATAGCATAAAATATTTCCCCACACAATAATGTGAATCGGAAAATTCATTCACAGATTTCCACACGATATGTTATTAATGTGAATCGGAAAATCCATTCACAAATCTTCAAATACATAGAAACAAGAGTTCCATTTACTAATTTACAGAATCTACTTAGAAAGTAAAAGCAGTGCTTCTGTCCTGTGCTTGAGCTACAGACTGAAATTATGGGTTTGCTTGGGAAGGATTTTAATTGGATTAAAATTGAAAATATAGTCGTTATTGAATTCCACTGATCTAATAAAAATTAACAATAAAAACTAATTTTTTAATTTTATTTCAATTAAAATCCTTCCCAAACAAGCTCTGTGTATATTGAAATGAAATCCATACTCATAAAATGTCTCTTTTTTATGAAATAACTCAACAAAATACTGAATTTGATTACTTTCATTTTGAGAGGAAAATTGGAACCAGGAGAGTGCTGAGTGCCGGGGAAACCGAGAGAGCTCAGAGAGGACGGGCAGAGGCGGAGCTTGGAAGTTGGAACGGGCGGAGCGGGGCTGCGGGAGAGTGGTGCTGTCAACTGTGGCCAGTGGCCATGTGTCGGTGTGTTTGGTATGTGGGAGAGTGCCGTTGGAGAGAGGACGAGCGGAGAGTGGTGATTTGCGGCCGTGCGGGAGATGGGAGAGAGGAGAGAAGAGGAGAAATGAGGCTAAGGGTTTGAGGGTTTGAATTTCAGATTTTTTTCCTTTCATATTAAAAAAAAAAAAAGTAAAACTTCAAAAGTGAGAATCTATATAGAGAATGGAACTCAAAAAGTGATTTTTCATTCCCTACATTTTCACGTATCAATTACAGTTATACTTTCTTTCACTGTAAGATAATCCAATTCTTATAATACTGCTTCAGATGCTCTCATGCTCAACTTTAGATAGCAGAATTGCACTAAAATGGTGTCAAAAGTTTCTCATTCCACTTCAATTCATATCAATTCATCAAACACTAAACAACAACAACAACAACAACGAACTAAGGCCCTTTCCAAATGATTGGAGAAAAAGTACAAATACATTGCAAGAAATCTAAAACTCAAGCCATTAAAATATCCTAATCTTGAAATGGACTGCTGAATGAAGGATCATATGGTGTGGCAATCAAGTGAAGGTTATTTTTTCTTGATACAGCTATTCCTTCAACTTCAGTCATATCTATATCGTTTGAGCTGATTCCATTGGGGAGTTTCCAGTCAAAATGATAAAGAAGTTGAGCTAAAAGAAACTCAATATTTGCTAAACCGAATGTCATACCCGGACAAATCCTCTTTCCCGACCCAAATGGAAGATATTCAAAGTGATTTCCCAAGAAATCAACCGAATTTTTCTCAAATCTCTCTGGTTCAAAACTTTCAGGATTCTCCCAATAGTTGGGATCTCTTCCTATAGACCAAATGTTGACTATAACATTGGCATTGAGGGGTATTTGATATCCGTCAATCTCACATTCCTCCCTGCTTGCTCTTGGGATAATAGAAACGGGAGGGTGTAACCGTAAGGCTTCTTTAACGACCAACTTGAGGTACTTTAACATGTGTATGTCAGTCTCATTAATTGTTTTCTTTCCATTGAACGCTCGCCTTATTTCATTCTGTGCTTTTACCATTACACACGGGTTTTTCATTAATTCTGCCATGGTCCAATCAAGTGTTGATGATGAAGATTCTGTTCCAGCTGAAAACATGTCCTGCAAAAATATGATATTTAGCATTCAAAACAAAATTGTGGTAAGGGAAAAGGAAGAATGCATAATATTGCTATAAGTCTTACAAAAATGACGGCTTTGATATTGTCATTGGTTATTGGAAAGTCGAGTTCGCCACTTTCCTTTAATCTGAGAAGAACATCAACTAAATCTTCACAGCCCAACTCTCCATTTGCTTTATTTGTCACTGCCAAATTCTTTCCATGCTCATCGATAATGGTGTCAAGAATCACGTCAAGCTTACGCCACATCTTCAACAACTTAAACTTATTCCAACTGATAAAATCGAACACTTTGACCGAAGGAAATAAATCAGCTAAATCAAAATGTCCGGCCAAAGCTATGGCTTTCTTTATCAACCTTATTGAAGTCTCCCTATCCCTACATACTTCACCAAATGCAGTTCTGCATGTTATAGAACTCGTACACAAGAAAATTTTCTCAGTTAGATCAAATTGTGCTTCAAAAGTTGATCGGATGGACTCGACTAGACAAGAAGCTTCATCCTCCCTGATCGAGGCAAATGATCGAACATTTTTCGGGCTTAACATTTCCATTATACAAATTTTCCTCATTTGCTTCCAGTAATCACCATATGGGCTAAACACAATATCAGTATAATTATACCACATTATCTCTGTTGCCACACTTTTGGGCCTATTAGCACATGCAGGATCATGAACTTTCAGCACCTCTTTCGCCATTTCGGACGAAGATACAACAATTGCAGAAACTTCACCAAATTTGAGGTGCATTAAGGGCCCATAAATTTGAGCTAAATTTCTCAAAGAATGATGGTGTGGAAGTGAAGTGCCCACTATATGATGCAAATGCCCAATTAAAGGCCAGTTTCTAGGACCTGGAGGCAATATTTTAAGCTGATTCGGATTTTTCAATTTCTTCCACTCCTTGATTATCAATGATAGGAAGGAAAACGCAAACAGACAGGAAATGAAATTGAAAGGAAACTGAATTTCCATTGCAGGAACAAGAAAAGAAAGTGATAATGCTGGCAGGTAATCGAAGCCTATATGTTGTAATGGATTTGCATTAACAATCCTCAAACTTTCCAAATCAGAAGTTTTCTCATACCTTTCCTTTTGATTAAATTCAACAATCTGCTTCTGCTTTTCAGTGTTAGAACCTGACCATGGGCAGCACATAACGATCTTTCTCTTCTGTTTTCTGCAATTCCCATAGACGAATTTCAATTTCCATTGCAATGTTGATCGGATCAAGATAATTAAGATGGCTTTTATGAAATTTGATGGAGAATTTGGTGGTGTTATTGTTCTTGATATTGCTCTTGGTGATAATTCTTGTTTGACTATATTATTTCTGGGAAAATTGCACTGTTGCCCCCTCATCTTTAGACCTTATTGCAATTTAGTCTCCAAACTAACTTGATAATGTCAATAACTTTTGAGTTTCGTAGCATCGTTAATTCCTACTTCACATGATTATGTCGCGTTGAAATGTTTATTTATTGAAAAGACATTTATGAACTCAATCTTGAAGTCAGAATATTCGATTCAAAGCAAATCAATTTGTAGATTTTATGATTATTTTTAAGATGAAGATTTATAGAAAATTAAAAATAATCTCCTTGCAGGTTCAAGTTGATTAGATTGTACAAGTTCCAAATGATGATTTAGAATGCACAAGTCAATTTTAATTTATTTTCAATCTTTGCATTCATAGTTGTTAGTTGAGATTCTTCGAACAAAATTTTTGAACAAAGATTCAAACTTAAAAAGTGGTCAAAGTTACCCAAAGATGGAGGCAAAAAGTTGTCGATCAATTTCTACCCATTTGTGTGTAAGGGCTTGTTTGATAAGTTAGATTTTCTACGGAAATTGAAATTCATTTTCCATTTTCCACCTTTTGACTTGTTTGATGGGGTTTTTTTTTCCCCTAGTTCCTTTTCTTGATTTAGGGTCACACGTGCCATTTTTCTTAATTTTGTGGAAATGCAATTCCCACCATTTTGGTGGGAAATGGCTTTCCAGGTTTTTTTTTTGTTAATTTTATATTTTTTTTTGTAATTGAAAAAATTTTTAGACACAATGGTAAAAAAATTTATCACTTTTATTGACAAGTTTCATGCAAAACAAAAATAAACGAATGGTACTCGGTATGGTTTTTTTTTTGACAATTGGAACAAATGCTAGACTTAATGGTAAAAAAATTATCACTTTAATGGACAATTTCCATGAAAAATAAAGTCAAAACAGACACCAAATTTTCAACATTTTTCAAATGAAAAATTATACCAATCAAACACAATTAATTGACAATTTTCAGTAAAATAAATTTTAGGCAATTCAATTCCCTGAATTCATTTTTCTTTCTACCCAAATTCCATCATTGCAATCAAACGGATCCTAATCTAAACTCAATGATAAAAAAAATTATCACTTAATAGACAATTTCCATAAAAAAAAATGAAGCAAACGGAACCAAACTTTTAACATTTTTCAGGTGGAAAATTATACCAATCAAACACAATTAATTACAATTCTCAGTAAAATATTTTCTTTCCATTCAAATTCCATCTTTACAATCAAACATACCCTAATTGTTTTTTAAGGGAGGATATGAGAACACTAGGATACTCAAGACTTGTGGTTAGCGTATGTGCATGTCAAAGGTGGTGGATGCGGATTATAGCATGATCAAATTGATCGAAGATGTTGTTGGGGATGTTGTATTTTTCACATTTCTAATTTCTTTTGCTTTTCATTTTAGTTCTTATTTATGTTGTTTTAATTTTTTTATTTTAATTATAAAAAAGGCATAATTGTGTTTTCAATAAAAAAAATAAAAAATTCTAAAGGTCAACAGTGTTGGAATCTATCTAGTAGGGACGAATGACACTACAAAACTATTAAATTGGGATGATATTATAAAAAAAAAAAATTAGGTTACCGGCAAAATTGCAAAATAATGCAATTTCCCTATACATTAATAGTTTATACTAGTGCAATGGTGATGGTGGCCAAGTTGATATATTATTCTAATCATGATTGTCATGACGTACTGAATTAAAATAAAAATATAAATTTTCTATTGTCATGTTAATTCTGGTTTTAAAAAAAATAAATCGTAAACGAGAAGCAAATAATTAAAAAAATTATTTCGTAATTTTCTTTGATTGGTTTAAAGATAACAAAGAAAAGATAATATATTTGCCGTGTTACCGCCGCAATTTTTTTTTATTCCACAACTTTTTAAACGTTGCATCACTTAACTCTTTATTGCATTCTTATCATCAATCTTTCATCTATTGTTCACGATGATGATTTTTGCTTAAAAAGTTTTTAAAAGTAAACAAATTTATTTACTCATCATCATTATAAATAAACAAAAATAATAAATACTGAAGTACGATAATATATTTATCCCTCATTTAGAAGTATGCTGACATAATATTTGATCAAAACTATATATGGTAATATATGGTAATTAATGAATCACCAAATAGACGAATACGACAAAAATGACGAAGACATAACTACGCCAATAAGCAAAAATGGAAGAACTTTAGTGCAATTAAAAGTAATGGAGCAAAAGAAAATTGTCTCGAGCTCCAGAGCAATATTATGAGAGTATATAAAACTCCTTAATAGCTCCAACTTGTTTGACAATCATTATTCGATAATTTTTTTTCTATATATTTATTTTCAATCAAACATTCATAAAATAAAATATTTTATCCGTAAATTCAAAATTTTCCCTATTTTTTAATCATATATCCTCCTAAAAATTATTATTTAAAATATTATTTTTTCTCGAATAATGGTGGTCAAACATGGCTAAATTGGGAGAAGGAGCCAAGATGAGAGAGAGGGGGGATAGGTAGGGAGAACCAAGTGGGGACAATAAATTTGGCCACGATATAGTGGGACATAAAAGAAGATAACTTAGAAAAATGAGAAGCCACTTTTCAATAAAAGTCATAAGATATTTTATGAGGTTTATATATAAAAATATTTCGTATCATTTTACAAAAGTTTGCCCAATGATATGCATTATTTTTTACTCCTCGATTATATATATTTTTTGATCAAATCTCATTCATATTTTGTTTTTAAGAATAATGTTGTCTATTATGAGCGTGCACTCTCATGCACTGCTGTTAAAATTCTCGATAAAATAAAATTTTAAATAAGTAAAGAGTGATCTCATGATGTTAACAAAAGATAGTTTCAAGATTGATAGCTCATAATAAAATTGTATGAAGTTGAGTTGATAGACCGAAAAGATTGTGTAGTTCGAAGTTGAACATATTTATAGAAGACGACTTGTAAAATTCTTCACACGTCACTTTTTCTATCAATGTTTGTTTATATACACAATATATCTCCGACATATTTGACTTTCTAATTAAGACTGAAATCGTTATGAAGTCAAATAATGAACAAAATTTAAACTTCTCTTATTATTTCTTCAAAATTTTCTGTACAATCCAATTTCCTCGATCAACTAAAAATGTCTGACTTTCTTGAGAATTGGAGGTTTGTGTACACAAACATGTACACAAACATCGTCCCTAAACCATAAACCGTGAACCTCATGCGTCACACATTATCAGAACAATCATAGGGCACTCTTCAGTATCGCGTAGGGTGGTTAATGGCATTCTCAATTGAGCTTGTTAAGTAAAAACATGATTAAGAATCTAAGATAGTATACGTCCACAGAGAAGACGACAATTTTAGTACCTCAAAGTGAATTGTCAAATCAAGATTTAAGGGTTTCAGTTAAATTAGCAGTACAAATACTTCAATCGCCTTTGACATATATTTTTTGGAATAAACCATATATACAAAAAGAAAAATTTACAGATGTTTTACACCCACTCACATGCGTGGGACCCACCGAAAATAAAAAATGAAAAAAAAAACATCCCCTCCTACATTTGTAAGTATATGTGAAACTAACCACCAACCCCCCTTCTGTAAGTGTAGCATAGTTCATATTTTCTGCATTCATGTGTATGAATTTACATATTCGACAAGAAGAGGTTTTGGTTTGCCGAGATTTATTTAGCACTGTTGCTTAGTTTATGTTAACTAACAGTAACATGACACGTGGGTTCCAAGAATTAAATCCACCAATAAATTGATTGATCATTTCTTTTTGTTTACCCTTCTTAAAATTCACAATGGATGAGAAGGCCTCAATAATTTACACAGACAACCATAAAACTTTCACTGGCTTATGGTGTTAGAGAGTGGACACAATGCAAAAATGCAATTTATACAACATGGGATTCTAATCTTTAGGTATCAAAATTGCTAAAAGAAATGTAGATCACTTACATAATGCTAAAATGGTGTCAAAAGTATGAACTAGTTTCTTTTCAGACTTTAATTCATAACAATAACCCATTCACAAACAGTAAACAACAACAAACAAACAAAGTTCTTTCCCAATGATTTGGAAACAAAGGACAATTACATCTGCAAGTAATCTAATATCAACGCTTTTCTAGCAAGAAGTAGATATCAGAAAATTATCAGGCGCAATTTATATGTCTTTAGGTACTAATGATTATGGGTCATATGGTGTGGCAATCAAACAAAGGTTGTTTTTCTTGATACAGTTAGACCTTCGACTTCAGTCATATCTATATCATTAGAGTTGATTCCGCTGGGAAGTTTCCAGTCAAAATTATAAAGAAGTTGAGCTAAAAGAAACTTGATATTTGCCGAACTGAATGTCATAGCTGGACATTCAAAGTGATTTCCCAAGAAATCAACTGAATTTTCTCAAATCTCTCTGGTTCAAAACTTTCAGGATTTTCCCAATAGTTGGAATCTCTTCCAATAGCCCAAATGTTAACAAACACATTGGCATTGAGGGGTATCCGATACTCACCAATCTCAAATTCCTCCCTGCATGCTCTCGGGATAATAGAAATGGGAGGGTGTAACCGTAAGGTTTCGTTGACAACCAACTTAAGGTACTTTTGTTGGATGAAAATAATTTACCGTCATAAGGATCGTTCATGTTGGATCATCAAGAACTTGAGAACTGAAGCGCACCTGAATCAGTCATGGTAATCGCAATGAACAAGTCC
>CAIGRN010086132.1:0-28135 GCA_903798345.1 Fraxinus anomala | reverse complement strand
AGCCCAGCAATGCCCATCATTTTGCCAACTTGGATGTGCCCCGGGGACGGAGGTATCTATATTTTGCTTGTATTTCGAATTGGGCTTGCTTTCCAGTATTTTCTTTTCTTCTCCCCTTTTCTTTTCTTTCACTACATTTCACATTAAAAAAAAAAAGTCCTCTCATTTTACTCTTCAAAATGTGAGTTGAGTGAGTTCATAGCATCTTGATAGGATCCACTTTTCACATAAAGATTGAGCATTCACCCACTGAAAATTGAAAATTAGAGACTTAACTTGTTATATTTTGTATGAGTATTGATGATGATTGTGTGACTAATTTCACGTCAATACATAGACCAAGTAATATGTCATAATCATAGAAGAGAGTACAATGGAGCTACATTAGTGACAAAGAAAGGAAGAATTTTGCCAAGTACTTCTGTGTGAATGGTGATTTTAACATAGTTTCTACTAGTTTTCTACGTATAAAAGACACTATAGTTGTTGATTGGAGGTCTTGTAGGTCATCATGTCCCATGTTTCACGGTGCCATGTCCAAATCATTGTCACGAGTCACGTGTTAAATCATTAGGAATGGTCCCCGTGCTTCTATTGATGAGTAGTCGATCTAATTAGAAGCATTTGGAGTTTACAATGCTAGTATTGAACAAAGGAGCGGCCCCATGGAATTGGGATATTAACTTTGTAGGCCGATGACCTAATCTCTCTAAGTAGGCTGTGTAGTACTTTATTAGGGGTGAAACTACTATCTCTTTGGGACAAGAATCCTCGTTTTAGCTCAGTGCATAGTTGGGGACAGTGGCCACTGAGTTGTAGATGAAGTTGAATCATGTGTGTCCTTGACTTCAACGGAATATTGGTAACATCATCACTTCTAAAGAGGACTTTGAGGAGATGAACGTTTTCAAATGATCAGACGGATTCGTGGTAGAAGGGTTTACTAATAGAAGTAAGAATTTCACTTTTACGGCCCAGCTTTGGCACGAGACATGTACCTTGGCTGCGGAGCTGGGAGTCTACTATTGCTATTTGAGTTTTGACATAGTGATTATTTGTTAGAGATTTTTTGAAAATTATTTTTCTTCAAATTCATTTTTAATCACATCTTTTTTTTTTAATAAAATAATTTTATACACGAACCTATAATTTTTTTATTCTTTTTAATTTTCATTATTTATTTGGTGTGATTTGACTAATGAATTTACATAGACATAAAAATCCAAATGGGGTTTCATGTTGATTTTTCTTTATTCTATGGGACCAGATGTTCCAACCGATTTGGAAAGATTTAGAACGATTTGATTTGATTGAATTGGAGATAAGTTTCTTAATCCTGTCATTTAAAATCTTAAACATTTTGCTAATTAAGTGTAATTTAAGGTGAATCTTGGAAAGATGAAGGAGCAAATTATATCCATGCACGTGTGGATACACAAACATTTCACGTTCTTCCATGTAGATCACTTTGATTTTTGATATTTTTTAATTTCAGAACCGACTAGGTCAGGTTGTTGAAGGAGGTCGCAAAAGCCTTCTATTCGCCCATTGAAAGCAACTCGGCCACGATTGCGATCATCTTCAACACCTCCTCCGTGCCACCCAAAGCGCTTTCGCCGGCTCAAGACAGTTCCTTGGTTGACACAATCCTACGATCACCTCTAGTCATCTTTATTAGATGAACTAAGAAGATTTATTTTATCGGTTTTTTGAGCAACTATTGTTTCTGTAGATCTTGCCACTGACTGTCAAGTCTCAACTTTGTTATTGGCAACAACTTTTTTTAAAAAATATTTTTATTTTTTGTTTATTTTATCTCAAAATGCAAAATTATCTTTTTGGTCAAATATAATGTCTATTATGGACTGAAAATGAGAATGGTTAAGGACGAATTACAGATAGTTATTATATTTAGACCAGATTTTTTTAATTATATTGATATCATATAGTTTTTTGCTAGTTACATTTGCACTACAATTGAAACGAAAAGTCTACAATCTTTGTTCAAAGTTACATATGTTCACGACTTTTTTTTTCATCGTATCATTGTGTTCACATTTCATTAATTATCAAATCTTGTCTTTAATTTATGCGCTGTTTGGAATTGTTTTTAGAGCCTCAACTTTTACTTATCAAATAGCAAATTTATTTAACCGGTGGTAAACTTAAAACAAGTGTTTAATAAAGAAGCAATAACATCTAACAACAAAATCTGAGAAATAGCAAAATAGTAGCTTTTCGAATTCTGTTTTTAACTTTTTCAATTAAAATATTGATTTTAATCCTCCTTTAGAACGTGAAAGGTTCATGGTTCCCACCCCGCTTAAATTTCTCTCTCCTAATTACCCTCGCACGAAGTTATGATATTTATCTAGAGATGGCAAATGAGCTGAGCGGCTCGTCGGCTCGTCAAAACATGGCTCGTGAGCCGCTCGGACTCATCAAAAGACGAGCTCGAGCTTGAGCCGAGCGGGCTGCCTCGCTCGCTCAGCTCGTCAAAAAACGAGCGGCTCGTGGACGAGCCAACGAGCTCGACTCGTGGGCTCAATGGTTATTTTTTTTTTAAATATGTTTATCTTTATTTTAAAAAAATTAATCGAGATCGCGAGCTAAAGCTCGGCTCGCCGAGCTCGTAGGTATATGGGCCGAGCCTTTCGTGATTGCACGATTCTTCATTCTTCCCATCAATGAGTAATTAAACTTTATTTGATATACTTTTTCTACTATATGAAAATGGTGAAATGGAAAAATCAAAATTGATGCAAATCTAATGTATAAGAAAGATAAATTAAATTTAATTGGATTCTTTTGTAAATCCTTTTATTTTTGATTTTATAAATTTTGAGATTTAGTAGATATTATTAATTTATTTTCTAAAAATGGTATATTATCATAAAAAACTTAATTATAATGTACGTTATACAAATAAAAGTACACATAATTTTAATCCTTTTTCAGTTTAATAATTGTATGCACGTTCGACAGTAAAGTTCTTTTGTTTACTAAACATTCAAATATAGTTTTTGAGACATACAATAATTATCGAATAAATCTTTACCGAAGATTTAACCGATTCTTCTCAAAGACGACTCATTGTTCAACACAGCTAATAATGATTCTCTTGAAAGCACATCAATTCCAAACTAAGCCTCCAAGTAGTTTCAATTTGATCAGTTTTACCAACCTCTATAATCACGTCTTTGTAGTAAAAGTAGAGCTTTCATTTTCTGACTCCGAAGACTAAAATTCCATTTTCCATTCCAAATCTAACTTGGTACTTCCCAATATTATATTATATTGAGCTCTTGGTTGAGCCTCATTTTGAGAGTGAAACACAGTTTTGAATAACGATTTTTTGAGAAGGTGTAGTTAAAAATGAAGAAAAATTTTCGATTTATATGTAATATTATTTTATTAGAGAAAGTGTATTTGAAAATAAATTTTTAATAAAAATGAGGCTCAAACAAGGGCTGAAAAATTATTTGCAGTAAAGAAAAAGCTCAATTTTCTTACCTTCCTTGGGAAAACATTTTAAATATTTGACCAGTTCTCAAAAACAGTAAAGATTTTTGCACACAAAACATTTAGCCCACGTTTGATAAGCCATTTTTTCTATGGAAGTTGGAAAAAGAATTCCATTTTCCTGCTTTTAACTTGTTTGATAGGTAATATTTTCCCACCCCCACGCGCCCTTTTGCCTTGATTTGAGGGAAATCATTTTCCCATCAAAAGTGGTGGAAAAATGCAATTCCACATTTTTTTTTTTTGGCAATCGGACAATTTACATATAAAACAAAGTCAAACGAATACTAAATTTTGATGAAAAAAATGATTTTTTAGGAATTTTTTTTTTAACTTTTTGGCAATGGAAACAAATTTTATAACCAATTGTGAAAAAAAATATCACTTTAATGGACAATCTTCATATAAAATAAAGCCAATCGAATACAAAATTTAAAATTTTTTTGGGTAGAAAATTATACTAATCAAACGCACTTAATTAACAATTCTCTGCAAAACAAATTCCAGGTAATTATTTTAACTGATATTCATTTTCTTTTCACTCATTTTCCACCATTGTAATCAAATGGATCCTCAGAGATTTAAAAAAAACTTCTATGCAGATTGGTAAGTACCCACAAAATTTATATTACATAAATTTCGCAGAATCAACAAAATATTCACAAACGGCGATTCTATACACGAAGTATACTATCAATAGGCACTATAATAAAAATGGCATTCTGCAACATTCATTAACTAAGTTTTGTTAAAGGGGGTTTGTCGCAACATTTTAATAAGTATATATAGTCATCAGTTAACATAATTGAGATTTGACAATATTTTTTTAAATACGTGTTGCTAATGTCTTCTTTTAAAACGTTTCTTGACTGTTGCAAAAAGTTTATCTATTTCGTATTTTTTGCATCATTCAATGAACTTTGTTAACAACGTTTCTTACATGTTGTTGAACAATTAATATGTGGCTCTTTTTCAACATTCGCTGCTTGTTGCGGGAATATACTATCTAGCAACGTTTGCCGTCTATTATTAAAACCTTTTGTAATGATCATAGTTAGCAACGTTTGGTGCCGTTATTGAAACTATTAATATGACTTTTTGCAACATTCATTTATTGTTGTAGAAACATTCTCTGTCACAATGTTTATTGTATGTTGTAAAATGGGTACTTACAAAAATACCCTTAAAATTATGGATGTTTTGAAAAATCATATGAAAGATTTTTAGAAAGTAAAAAATTCTGTGTAAAATGAAAAAGTGACACAATATCACTTATTTTTATAAAAATTGTCACTTTTTAAAAAAAAAAATATTTAAAAAGTGACACAAACTCAAAAAAAGTGACAAAACTAAAAAAAAATTGACACTTTCTCTCAAAAAGTGACAAACTAAAAAAAGTGACAAATACCAAAATAGTATTATCTATATGTGCAGCACCAGTAATCATGTTCTTAAAATAATCAGCATGTCGAGGCCAATCCACATGCTGATTATGTTAGGAAAATATAACATATTATTTCATTTTTTTTTTTATCTTCTTAAAAAGTGACAAAAACTTAAAAGATGACAAAAAACTAAAAAAAGTAGCAAAATTTAAAAATGACACAATGTCACTTTTATAAAATTGACTAGCAACTTTGACATTCCTATATGATAATGCATAAAATTAAGTGACACTATGACACAATCTTGCTTTTATAAAAAAGTGATTTTGTTAGGCAAAAAAGTGACCAAAAAGTCAAAAAAGTAATAGAAAATAGTGACAAACACTATAAAAAGTGACCGAAACTCAAAAAAAGAATTACAAACATTCGAAAAAGTGACAAAATATGATTTTTCATGAACTGCGCAGCATAAGCTTCAAATTAATGCATCAAACTCCACATTACAGTTTCATAAATCTTGAAGTATCATAAGTCTGGAACTCGGATCCTAACCCCTACTAAAGTCTTATTCTCAACAAATTGGGTGTTTGCCCTTTTCGTGAATTCATTTGATTCAGTCATAATTGTAATAATTTCCAAAGGTAAAACTATCAAACCTCCTAAAGACAAATTGCTTGCCATACAGATTTATATCATAACACGTAGATTGCCTCCACACAAACAAGATTATGCTATCTAGAGAAAATAAACTTAAAGTTGTGTTTTCAATAAATTGAGAGCTCAACTTGTTTTTGTCATAAGATTTTACAAATCTTTATGGTCCAACTGTAACCGAAATTTATCTCTTGTTGATAACAATTATAAAACAAGCTTATGCACTTCAATGTGATCTCGCTCAGTAACACATTCAAAATAACATAATCTAGAAATGCACATCAAGAATTCAAATAATTCGAGCACATAATGAACCAAAAAAATATTAACTGAAAATTACTTTAAAGCAAAATTCCAAGGATAATATAGCTTCAAGTTTCGGGAATATCAATCAAAAAAAGAGTTCAAAAAATCCTACTTAAGCTGTAAGAAAAATTGCACCACTAGCCTCCTTAATCTTCTTCTCTGCAATCTTAGACACAAGTTTCGCCTTGACAACAATAGGTTGGGTCGGCAGCAGCATCCCCTTGCCTAAAACCTTGAAGAAACCAAAGTTTGTCACATCAATCATGGACACAGTAGAGCCCTTTTGAGCTTGAGCTTGTGCCTTGACTTCGAGAGGTACAAGATACCAAAGCTTGTCGATATTGACTGTGGGGTAGTAGCCAAAGAAACACTTGTCCAAACTCACAAACAAAAACTCTTCGAAATTTCACAAAACTACAAATCACAATAGAGAAGACTCCATAAATCTTACCTTCAAAAGACATCAATCTCCAAATGACCCGCAAAGTGGAATGCCAACTAAGGAAAGTAGAGATTCAACCTAAAAATCTTGTAATTTCTGTTAAATAGGTATAAGTCTTAAGAATTATCGGTGACCATAAATTGTACGTGGTTTAGCGATTTGGGGGATTTTGTAACGTATTAATTACATTCTTAAAATGTTTTAATTAGTTAACAGAGTATTAATCAAATAAGTTAATTTTTTAGGGTATTGTGCCTAATTTTCCCTTGTAAAATCTCCTAGTGAGAATCTATCAAGTGGATCCTATCCGACCCAATTAATTTAGCCCACCAATTTTCCCAACCCACCTTAGTTTAGCCCAAGTGGATCCGACCGACCCAAAAGAAAACCCCATCAAAATCTGGTTTTACAAATTAGCCCTTTTCCTACTTCTGTGCATTGTATGGACACTGTTCGATTGAGTAGCGATGACGACAGTATGTGGATGAGGCAGCGATTTTTAATAACCACCACCGTCTCCGCCTCTCACTCCTCTCTCATCACTTCCTCTATTACAATACTCCATTCCATATGCTTCCCTTTCACTTCTACTTTAAAGCCAGCACCACAACTCAAACTCTCTTTTCCGATTCCCACGTCGGTTTCAATGTGTGAAATTTTATGCTCAATCAATATCGTCAAAATGGTAAAGCCTTTGCTTTTCCATTCTATCCAATTTACTGCTTCAAATATTCATTTAACAACATTTTTTTTCTTTGTTTTGAAAATTGTAGATCCGGTTCATACTACTACAAAACGGGCAAGGAAAAACTCATGTTTTTTTTCTTTGCTACTCGAATTTCCAAATTGATATATATGTTGATGTCTTGTGTAAATGTGGAAACGTACGTTATAAAGAAGGAGATATTAACCTTGAATGGAATGAAGATTTGAAGCTTGTAGTTGGGTTGTTCTGGTTAATGTACTTCATCTTCTTCTTTTTTTTTGTTGGTTTTGTACATAAAATGTAGTTTTAAGTTGTCTTTTTTATACAAGTAATTTACAATCAAAATGTTCAATATTACAGGTGAATACACCAAGTATCAAACCAACCCCTCAAATTTACAATTTTTTCTCTGAAACCTTCGTTTATACAATTTACACCAAGTAACTAGAGGTTATTGCTTACCAAGAATAAGATCTACACCCTCTATTTACATCAAACTCACAAGGGATCAAAGAAATCAAATAACTTGTTATGTCTTGACACCCAGGTTCCCACGTGGCTCATCCGACCCTTCGAAGCACCTTCTACCGAAGCCATGTGACATTCGACATGCAGTAGGGTCACCACGTGACTCAGCCACGTGTCCTCTCATTCAATGGTTACTATTGCACATGTAACACTATAAATATCCCCCCTCCCTAGTGTATGCCATTTGGGGATAATGAAATATTATTGACTGCAAACCTTATATATTCTCTTTCTTTTTGATTAATCTGGTATTTTTAGTGTTGAGTTACAATCTTGATTGTGAGTTTGATTCTTGATTGATCGTTCATTATCGCGTAAGTTATCTCTATATTTTACTGGAGCCCGAACATTTCTGTCTCGTGTTTCAAACCTTGTTTTATTGTTTATTGACAAACGTTTCACATGTGTAAGAATTAGTTTAAGAGAATGCGAGTTGGTTTTGTATCTGTTATTCACGCCAACATTGCAAAAAACAAGGTCAACATAACCTATACTCCTATAGTCAATGGTCACCCATCTTCAACTTATTACCATCTCAACGAGTATACAAGTTTAAGAGGCAACCGGGTCACCTATTTAGTCCATCAATCATTTGGGCTCCAAGCATAATGCAAATAAGTGACCCAAATTGTTAAGCACCGTATGGCCCAACAGGCATGAATAAACATGAGTTGGAAACAGAGACATTACAATAAAAATTATTGATAGCTTGTGGAATCTAAATCGATGGACCAAACAATATGTCATGTCTAGATGCCTCCCGCATTAAAATGGACACACAGTATTGCGCATGCATTGATCCCCACAATTCCATTTTCACGATTTAAGTTGTTCCTATTTTGCTCGACGTTTTTATGGAAACCATTTTTTTATTTCTTTTCCACGGTTACCTACGAATTAAGCGATAGTCCAAAAGGTTATCCTATTCAAGGGTTAAAACAATTAGGGTCCGTTTGATTGCTCTTTGGAAAATAGGGTGGAAAGAAAACGAATTCCAGGAAATTATTTTCCCGGAAAATGTTAATTAGTTGCGTTTGATTGGTATAATTTTCCACCTAAAAAATGTTGAGATTTTCTATCTTTTAGTATTTGATTGCCTTTGTTTTCCATGGAAATTTCCTAGAAATTGTCCATAAAAGGCTCTTCTAATACAAAAATTGAGGCCCCTTTTTTACTCTCCTCCTTGGCTCCTTCTTCTCCGTCTCTCCTGCTATCCTCCTTGGCTCCTCCGTCTTCTCTGGCAACAAAACCAGCGCCACCAGCAGGGGTAGCAACTGCTACTGCAGCACCACCAGAACTAGCCCCAACGTTCGTGACAAGGTACTCAATGTCTGGTTGTTGGTGGAGCCTAGCAAAAAGGATTGGTCAGTACGATTCGAGCTAAATTGACGAAGACCTATATATGTATGTTGTTCGCCATAATGAGGAGGATGTGATGGTGGTGGTGCACGACTGTGAATCTCAACGTCGGTGTCGAAATTTGGGATGAACTGTGCGTGGTTCGCTGCATTCGAACTGGTATGGAATTGAACCTGATTTAAATTGTTTCTTGATGATATGGGACCATGAAACTACTCGCTGTGATGAGCATTAGGGCTTGTAATGGAGTATGGCCGTCGGTGTTGGAGGGTTGGCCGAAATTGGTGTTGAAACCGTGCGTGAAGGCTTGATTTTGAGCTCGAATTTCGTCTGATTTTGGAGGTGTTATGTCCGGTTTTTGGTATGGAATTGAAGAATAGGATGAGGACATGTTGACGGTGTGGAAATCCGGTGGTTTATCCTGATGCATTTTGGATGAATTTGGAGTAGAATATGCCGATGTAGTGGATGAATTTGGTTGCAATTCCCACTTGCCAAGAAAACAAAAACCCTGCTGAGTCATGGGAAAACCAATTCCAGTATTTTGAGGAAAAGAGGGTCACATGCTGGTAAAATGGAAAATGTTTTGCCTGGAAAATATATCTTATCAAACAACCAAAAAGTTGGAAAATGGTGGGAAGTTTTCCATCTTGCCTAGAATTTAAGGCCTATCAAACAGGGCCTTAGTGAATCATACTTATTTTCAATTCCGGATAAGAGGAATTTGGGGTAGAAAAAATAGAAATGAACTGATTGATTTGATCTTGTTCTGCTCAAGTCTTAAAACAGTTTTGTTACTAGAACCAAGAACATACCGATTTGGTAGTGTTCGATTTTAGAACCGAAACAAAAATTTCTACTCTACTAGAAAGGGAGGTAGTAGAGACAAAATTTTGTCCATAGACGACTTCCATAGTTATTACCGACGGATTAACTACAAATTAGCAACAATTAATTATTTTATCATTATTGAAAAAATCGAATTCCATTGGTAGAATTTCATCGCTAATCCATTGGTAAAAATTTTAAAATATATGAATAATAAATTAAATGATTTACCATGAATTTTTTTAATGATGATTTCATTGGAATAATTACCAACAGAAAGAAATTGTTAGTAAACTTTTTAAGTAAAATTTAAAAATTATTAAATAGTTACCAAAGTGAAAAATCGTTAGAAATTTTCGAAAAAATATTAAATATCTATTAAACATTTTCCTACGAAAATTCCATTAGCAATTTTTTGATATAACTATTAAAATTTATAGATAAATGTATTTCATCGAAAAATGTTTTAAAAATTACTTAAAGTACTTATCAAGCATTAAAAAAATTAATTAAAATCTTCTGAGTCTATAATGTTTTAAAAATAATTTAAAGTATTTTTCAAATTTAAAAAATTCAAAATAAATCATTTTGTTGACAAGAAAGTTGTGGAAGACATTAAAAAATAGTAAAATAATGTTTGGGAGAATTACTTCTTGTTTATCTCATCGATTTAGTAAAAATTTGGAGAAAACTGTTGGCCTGGATGTTTGAGAATCGAACTAAAAAAATTTATTAGAAATTGTGAAAATGGAATAATTTATTCTATTGGCATAAAAGAGATACTATGCCTCGTTTCTTATGATGTTGGTGACATTTATGATTTTATTTTATTTTTAAATTTCACTTGCTTGATTTAAAAAAATCTCCTGAACTTCTTTTGTTCATAAACGTAGAAGCAATTCAAAATTTTTGTGAAACTTCAATTTAATGTGTTTCTATTTAACTTTCTTACTAGAATTTGGATTTAAAGAATTTTATGGTTGAGTTTTTTCTTATTTATATGCATGTTATATCCCTCGCGGGAAGAAGTGTACTCCATCTTGCACAAAGACAAAGTATCGACAATAGTTGAACTTTAACTATTCTTGTAAATTATTTTTATTTTATGTTGTTTTGAACTCCAAAATTAATTGAATGAATATGTTTGTAAATTTATGTTCATTGTTAGTTAGTTTGTACATTTTATTGAACTTTAGCATTTTTTTTAAAATTTTTGAGTTTAAACTTTAATATATAAAGTTCCAAAGAAAAGAATTATTAAAATGATAATCATTTTTAAAATTTTTAATTCAAATTAACGACGAAAATAACAAGGAAGTACGTTGCTGATCATCTATGGACTTATTGATAATTTACGACAAAAAGTGTTACTAATGACGTTGCTAATTAGCTACGAAAATAGTAGTCGGTGAACACCAACAAACTTTTTTGTCACTAATTTACTGACTGCCAACAAAATATGTTGGTAAATTATCGACTATGGTTTCAAAGTCAGATGTATCAATGGAAGTGTTTCATCACTAAAAGATGTTACTTACGGAATTCAAGTCATTGGTGACGAAAATTTTCGTCTTTAAATGTGTGTGTGTGTGTGTGTGTGTATTTTTTTTTTTTTCCTTATCTTTTTTTTTCTTATCCTTTTTTTTTTTTTTCTCTCTTTCTGGTAGTGAAATGAAATGAATNCCCCTTTTGGAGATATTCTTTTTTTTTTTTTTTTTTTTTTTTTTTTTCTTATTTTTTTTTTTCTTTTCCTTTTTTTTTTTTTTTTCTCTCTTTCTGGTAGTGAAATGAAATGAATTTTTAACTTGTTTGGTTGAGACATTTTCGATTTGATCAAGTCTCTTTGGGTTGGGTTGGGTTGGGTTGGGTTGGGTTGGGTCGGATCGAATCGAATAGTAACGGACCCTAAGAGGACCATGCCCAACTAAGAGAAATAGACACTAGAAGGGTAGAGTTTACTTCATGGAAAACCAAGTAACTATTATTGAAGATAAGGTGCTAATAAAGAACTCCATCTCCTCCGGACCTCCCCACAACCCCCTTCCCCTTCCCCATCCCCGCCCCACCCCACCCCACCCTCCTTCTCCTCCACCGAGGCGCACCAAGAGAGGCTGGTATGGAGAGTAACAATGTCCAAGTGAAAAATCTGGAAATATTCGAAGTTGGCCCATGTGAAAACGCTCATCAAATGGGGTTCTTGATAGGCCAGAGGTTCTCCAAAATGATAAAGAGCAGGTTGGCTACAGACCTTATTCTGCAAAACCAACTCCTCCCTTTTGCTCAAACACCAAAATCCCAGCCACTCCTGCAATCTTTAGCCATCACTAACAAGAAAAAGTTCCCCGAATACTGGGATGAACTCTTGGGAACTGCAGATGGAAGCGGCTCGCCGTTTCTTGAAGTAAAAGTTTATTCACATTTGCAGTGTTGAATGATTCAGTACATGTGTTTTATGAAATTACTCTGAAAGTGCCTTTGTGTTTCCAGATAATGCTTATCAACTTCAGGAAGGAGATACTTCCATTTGTTCCAAAAACAACAGTGGATTGGAAGACTGATGATGATACCAATGATGATTGTTCTGATATTCTTCTTGTTAGTGATTCCATGGCTGTTGCAGCTCACAATGAGGATGCAAATGTTGCTCTAGTTGGCCACACGTAATCTGATTTTTGAAATTATGGCTAAATTTTATAGCTTCTTAATGAGGAAAACTCGATTTAATTTGATGAAATTAATGTTTTCATTGACATTACAGTTATTTGATCAAGGGAATTCTGTCAAATGGGATTTCTTTCACTGCTTACACATACGCAGGAGAGCTACCAAGTTGTGCTTTTGGGTTCAATAGTCTTGGAATGGTATATGGGTCTTCAGATTTATTGCTAATTTCTTGACTGTGGTTTTGCAATAGCCTAATAACTCTGTGGTTTCATAGAGCTTGCAAAACTACTTTGGATGGTGGTGTCATAAACTAAGCTTTTATTGAATATGGGAAAGTCATTTAAAGGTTTTGAAACTGTAACAATTACTTTTGAGTTCTACACCATTCGCAAAAGCACCCCTTTACAAGCTAATTGTAAGGGAAAGTTCTCAGGCCCTTTTAGAACCCAAGGATGCATTCATAACATTATAAGGGCTAGGCTGAAATTCATTATTTCTTCAGGCATTCACACTGAATTCAGTTCCTCCAACAGAGGAGGAGATTGTAGCTGGTGCAATAGGTCGAAACTTTATCTCCAGAGACTTGCTTGAAGCGCAAAGCATAGCTGATGCCTTGAAAGTAGGTTCTGATCCATCACAGTATTCTGTTAATTTTGACCTTGACTTTATCTTTCTTTTATAAATGCATGGATTCTGTTATTCAGAGGATTTATTCACCAGAAGTATCCATTGGTCATAGTTACAATGTGATTGACATAAGAACACGAAGAATTTTTAACGTCGAAACTGCATCAAGAAATCGTTATTCCATCCGCGAAGTTGGGACAGAGCCATTTTTCCATGCAAATATGTACCTTCATCTTCATGTCCAGCAGGCAGGTAACATTGCCCCCATTCAGATAGCAGCAAAATTCCACAGCCAGACTCTGTACTCTAACCTTGAACTTCTTTCTTCTGTTTGATGATCTCAGCGTCCCGTTTACTTTATGCACTGTTCAAACTAGGAAAATACTTGAATCCTTGCCGGCCAAACTAATTTAGGCATTTTGAATTTTTGGGCAATGAAGGCGCACGATGATAATTCAGTGTGTAGAGAGGAAAGAGCTGCTTTGCTCCCAAAGCGATCAAAAAGTGATTTTCTGTCACTGCTTGGAAATAACAAAGATGCGAAGTATCCCATTTACATGACAGGTAATTTAACAGCAAATTTTTATTTTTTATGACATGTCTGCTGAGGCGAACTCGATGTAAAACAATATGAAATAAGGAAGGAAATAAAAATCTCATTCACTGGTACAGATTTCTCCATTTTAATAAATACTTCATTTGTGTTTTCTTGTTTTTCCTATTCTTCAGGTCCATTACTTTACACCTTATGCACAGCAGTGATAGATCTAGATGAACAAACCTTCTCAATTATAGAAGGGAACCCAAAGGAAACAGAGGCCTCATTTGTTTTCTCAATGTCTTCACAACAATAATGAAGCATTAGGACAAGGCCAAGCATCCAAAGTTGAAAACTTGAACTTGTGTTCCAAGTACTTCATGACTAAAGCTCATCTGGATGAGTTCAACTTCACATTTTCACCATGTGTTCATCTCAATTTTTCAGAACGAAAAACTCTGTCAATGTCAACAATCTGCAAACATGTAATCTACTCTTCTAGTTATGAGTTGAAATATAAATGGACAAGAAGCAATAGACACAAAAATTAAAGATACTACATTAAGATGTGATAGTTTCCTTTGAAAAATTGTTTTAAGCCTTTTACAGAACACCAAAACATTCCAATTCTAGATATTTCTTGTGCTTTGACTGGTCAAGAACAGTACAGTGGATATAGTATGAAGAAAATATCTTATACCGTGAGAGTAGCATTCAGGTTTGGACATAACCTGGTTTAATATTCACAAAAAGCAATATCTCAAGACGACAGGACATACATGGATTTTTCATTTCAACTGACCAAATCATTCAACTCTAGAAGGAATAAATGAAGCTTTCAGGCGTGATCGTGATCGTTGACCCCTTGTTCTTGCTTCAAGTAGCTTTGCCTTTAAAGTGTTCTCCTTGGAATCTGGAGGTAATTTTGAAGATGACTCAGAAATGTCACAATCATGAGATGGTAGTTTTGCAGTCCATTGGCGTACCGGACTAGCACGACTCCTCCAAATGGAAGCCTGACCAGTATCATTATCAGGTTGCATATTCCCACTTTCTGATAACAAGTAGTGATTTCTGATTAAATTGTCAATCATGTAGTTTGAATTCAATTCAGTTTCTCCATATTTATTCTTTCTCCTAGAACTATTCTCTTCTGCTGCTTCACATTTTTCAGACTTCTGTGAGATGCTTATCTCAACAGGATTGCCTTGCCTGGTATTTGTCAGCTCAGTATCTTCAACCTGGTTTGTCAGGGCTCGAGCCATCTGTTCTTCAAACTTCACTTGCAAACTGGATGGACTCAGACCTTTTGTCCTTTCAGACGACCCAACTTTTTTCTTTGCCGGCTTTTCCTTCATCGTTTCATCATAATGGTTTTCCACGTATGCATTTTCTAGGGATTTTAGGTTAGATTCACTCGGTTTTGCTATCTCAAAACAGTTTGAATCACTACCTGGAGAGTCATCTTCATCATCCTCATCTGGAGGAGCGCTAACAGCCACATTAAGTGGAATGGATTCCAGAGAATTTCTACGGATAGTGGGATCCCTTTGATCCAGATTACCATTATTCCTGTTACCACTTCTAGCTCGAAGAAAAGCCTCTATTTCCGAGCTCAATTTCTGCACAACTGACTTCTTTTCCCCTAAAGCACTGTCAGGTTCTAGCTTCATCTGCAAACGTTCATCAAGCCACGATTCTGATACATGAAGAATTAAACGATCGTGATCAGCTCTTTTGGCCCAATCCTTGTCATATTTTTGTCTCACAGCATGCAATTCTTGTTCATAATCTCTTATTCCCCATGCAAACTCATCGCATAGATCTTCCAATAACTTACTCGATTTCCTTTCTTCTTCCAGTTCTTTGGAAGTGCTAGCAAGAGTTGTTTTCACCTCAAAAAGTTCCCGAGCTAACTTTCTGTGCAGACTTTCTGAACGCTTTCTCAACTTCCTTTCATTTTCCAGTTCCTCCCTCAGAGAAAGAATAGCAGCATTGATTCGATCGTGCTCCTTGTTCTTTCGAATCAGTGTATCTTCTTTAATCTGCTTCATCAAATCATCCATTTCGAGTCGTTCAGTTTGCTGCTCTCTGACCAACTCTTTGATTCGGGAACGAGCATGATCTAGCTCCTTTTTTAATGCCTTAACAAGTGACATATTGGACACGTGCTGTTCTTCCAGGACCCATATACGATTCAAAACTTTTAAAAGTTCAGTAGAGGTTTTCAAACTCTGACTTGTCTCCCCGATCCTTCCCTTCAAGTCTATGGAGCTAGTGGGGGTAACAGCAGGGTTGTAAGGTGTGATCTGCAACAGAGATTATTGCACAAAAACTTATATTGAAATGAGTTTAACGAAAAAGATGAATGATCTGAGAAGAAATTCAAGATTGAATCTTATCCAAAAACTTATATGAGAAGACATTACTGATATGAAAGTCATTGAAGCTGTCGATAAAAAGAAACCATGACAACTAAAAGATTATCAGAAACCTCATCATCCCTTTCTCATTTTCTTTCAATACAACATCTAATATAGGCAAATAGAGCATAATAGAACCAGGATTGAGTTCCATTTCCAAATGCTAGTAGTTAGATTTAAATGCAATTGCATACAGACAAGAAAAGAGCCGGAACTATAGGACAATCATCGTCATACAATGAAAAATCAGAAAGAAAGTGAGACTGAAAGAATTTTTAGGTGTTTATGTCCCATTTGAGGTTTGTAAAAGTTAGATGGAGAAATCTCCTGACCTAATAAGTTCATTTAATAATTTCAATGACAAGGAGGTAATGACCTGAGGGAGCATTTGTATTTGAACTAATGATCATCAAAACCTTTTCAATCAAAATAAAGAACAAATGACATAAAAACGAAACATTGAGCCCATATGATTTGAGAAGTTTTCTTATGTTACATCGGTTGCTCCTACAACATGACTGATTATATATATATATATATATATATATATATATATATATATATTTCAACAAAGCATGTTTCCTCTCTGCTATCAAAACTCTTTTTGCTTGTGTATCTTAAGGGCGAATGAAGTTACGAGAGAAACTAGTTTTATATAAGCGAAGCATAAGATACATGAATGCACAATGAACAAACAAGAGATGTCCAAAAAAATCATGACAATAATTTTTGCAGAAGAAGGACAAACAAGATCACATAAGAAATAGTTTGGAAAAAAATAATGACGATATTATCTGTGTGTGGCCAAATATTTCGTGCAGAATGGCATAAAAGTTTGCAGCGTAATTCCAAGTGAAGGACAAACGAGATCACATAAGAAATAGTTTGGAAAAAATTATTGAGGATATTATCTGTGTGTGGCCAAATATTTCATGCGGAATGGCATAAAAGTTTGCAGTGTAATTCCAAGTGAGGGCCATCGACTCTTAAAAGTTTATTTTGAATTTACACGCAAGTTCTAAGCAGTTTGTTAAAGTCAAGTTTCATGTCATATCGTTCAATTCCATCAGTGAAGATAAAAACGTGCCAGTGAAACAGGTTGTATAGCATGAATAAACAAGCAACTCTACAAACTAAGATAAGCATGGACAAGAATTCTAAGCCCGAGAATTACCTCCAGTGAACTACCATAACTTGCCGGTGAAACAGGTTGTATAGCACGATGACTCCTTTCGATTGATCGATGATGCTGCATCAGTGATGCAGCAACTTGCCTCTTTAAACTGCTCGCACTTCCTGGCTGTCATTATTTGGGAAACAGAAAATATGAGTGAAAATCCACATATCATTTAAGTTATCTGGTGAATCCTCGTAGACACAGTACAATACACGAAGTTAAACGTCAACTATATGCCTCTCACTCCACCCTCTATGCAATCTGACGTAGAAAGGTTTCCAGCTTATTACAGTTAATCCAAACTCAGTACAAAATTTTATCCTTGCTGAATTATTCAAATCCAGAAAACCATTGGTAAAAGCCGACAACTTATCAGGAAAAACGAAATTAATAACAAATCCAATAAGCAGAAACAAAAGATTAACACATAGATGTTATGAAGTTTAATGATGTCCTTGAGATCAAACTAAGCACAATAAGTATATACTGACAACAACAAACAAATAAATAGATAATCTTTACAAAACTATTGTACTTTAGATCAACAAGAACCACTAATTGTATTGCACAATACAGGACCATCTAAATAATCAAATTGTCTTTTTCTAAAAAGAATCAAATAATTTTGATCCCAGAAAATAAGCCACTAAAACTTTGATCAAAATTACTCATCTGAAGCATACCAAGAACAAATTCTCGAGATACCCATATATTAAAATTAGCATCTTTTAACAAGAATACCGTTAGCTTTATTAAAGATAAAAGAACAACAAAAAGGAAATTTTTTATCTTTACCAGGTCAGGTGAACAAGGTGAAGGATCACGTGGCTCAAGACTGCCCTTATTCTGGTGGTGGAGGCGGCGGCGGAGACGCGGCGGTGGAACACTAACACCCTGGTGCATTTTAGAAAGTGGCAGCTTGTAGTGCTGCAATTCCCAAAGAGTGGCAGCAAGTTTTCTTGAAGAAACAGAAGGAAAAGTAAAAGGGGTGTTTTTAAAGGTGCTATCTTGCGCTGCAGCTCCACCAGGATGTGGAGAAGCAGCCTGTATATGGAGTTGATATTCTAATTGTTTTAGTCTCCAATAGGGTACCACTGGGGTGGTGTGTCCCCCTCTTTTACTCAATTTTCTCAACTTTTCCCCTAAATTTTCTTCCTTTTCTGCTGGCCGTTGCACACTTTTTTCTTCCCTTTTCATCTCTCTCTCTCTCTCTCTCCTCTCTCTAGTCTAGACTACAAAAATTGTTCTTTTTTTTTTCCTCTCTCACTTGCTCGCCTTGCCCATCTAGCTTAACTTGCTACATCATCTTTGGTTCTCCAGTACTTGCTGACTTACTTTTCTACTTTTTAACTTTTTCTTTGTGTGTGAAATTGGGTTGAATACAGTATTTTCTTTCCAGTTCAGACTAGGACTCCTCCATGGTTTTGCACAGAAATGAGTGGTTTAATGAGGGCAGATACTGAATTATGCCCGAGGGACCTACTCTCTTCTGAAGTATACGGTTTTTTTTTTAGTATACGTTTTTTATTTTTTATTTTTTTGGATAGTTAACAAGTTCCATCTTTATTGTGAAAAATATCTTTATCTTTTTTCTTTTTTTTTTTCTTTTGACATTTTTACCTTTATTTCCACCATTCTTTCGAAAAACGTCCTTCCGTCCACTATCTTCTAATTCCTCTGTTAATTTAATACAAAAATACAGTTTTCTTTTCAATTAACAAAGGTAAAATAGTCATAACTCATTTAACACATTCTTCCCGCCTTCAACCTTGTCCATAAGTAATAGTAACATGAATATAAAAATACTTTAAATTATTACATTAAATAAAAAAAATGTCGTGAAGAACATTATTCCTCTGTTTGAACCACATTAAAATTTTCATTCTCATTCTTCTACTCATTTTTAACCACACATTCTTCAATAAAATAATATTTTTCATCACATCAGTAACTTTTTCTTCTTTTTAAACCACACATTCTCCATCGATTTACTATTTCAAAATATATTCTTCCAAAATAATGTAACTCAACTACAACTGCTGTAATGTCGGGTTACTAAAAAAATTTAGAAAAATATATATTGAATGAGTGGTCAATGAACTGGTGATGTTCATTTCCAGTTTATGCTTATTAAGGGTGTAACTATGGGGTAAATTGAGAAGAAAATGTGAAAATGATTGCTGTAAAGTACGTATTAGATTTCAATGGTGAATTGCCTATTTTAGCTCAATTGTGAAGATGAAATGGTCTTGTTCACTTCTTTTAAGTATCGAATTAACATTGTGATAATAATTCTTATGCAGTAATACGTTTTTAAAAAACATCCATACCTTTAAAATTTATTGGTAAAAAATGTCCCCACCTTTTAAAAATATTTGTGCATAACGTCCATTCTTTTCAAAAAAATTTGCGAAAAACGTCTCTATTTTCTTCTATGTGCAGGCTATTTATACACGGTAACTCAAACTCCCTAAATATACTAATTCGATCACAGCATCTCAGGCACAATTCATCCACTAATTAACTAAAATCTCAACAAAAAATCAACAAATATAATATAACAATTTAGAGGCAAACTTTTCATTTCAAATGTGCTAAATATCTACTGTGTAGCAAAGAAAAGTTTTGAATGTGCTAAATTATGTCATCCAAACCATCTCGCTTAACCTTATATATGAATGTACTAACTGACATGTTTTCTTTAGCCCTTCAATCAGATAAATACCTATCTTCCAAATAGGTTGAGGTCACTCTGAAGTTCTTATATAGCATAGGGCAAGTATGCTCTTCTACAAAAATTTTGATCACAAATCTTGTCTTAATATACTCCTTGATAGCATACAACACCCATGGACAATCTCCCTTACACTTATCTCTCAATCCGTGAGCTTCATCCTTTTTTTAAATTAATCTCTCTATTGCTTCTAGTTGAATGTGCAGTAATTGCAGCCTTTAGCCTTTGACTCAAATATCAAGTTTGCATAATCAAAAGAGTCAATGCATATCAGACCTTATTAAACTAAAGTACATAATAGGTTTAAATTGAAGTAAAGAGTATGTACTAGTTACATTTTCTAAACACTGGATCTTCCATTTCTATCACCACATTGAAAGAATCATTGAAAGCCCTGCTTCTTGAAGTTGTATCGCCTCTTCTTCCCTATGGATGCTTCGTAAATCATCGGAGTCCCAATAGTTGGTATCCGAATCTCTAACATGTTGCTCATTTGATACACCAAATCCAAAATCAAAACTAACCATTTTACTCCCACCTTCAGTAGTAGCTACAGGCTCCAACTCCATCTCATAATTGGATTCCACCAAATTTTCGACTTTTTCTTCCCCCCTTGGTTTTCCATTTTGATCTTCAACCACAACTTGATCCTCTTCCACACTCAAATCACCCACATTTATATCTATCTCGTTCTTGTATTGTAAGGTTTTCTCTTACTGTGACCACAACTCTTCAACATTCTCTTGCAAAAATTGATCTGACCAATTACCTTCAGGCTCCCACCATTCGTTTTCTACAACGAATGGTACATAACAACCTTCAAATGTTTGGTTTTCATCAACTTGTGATGACCAAGGATGCAACGGCAATGCATATGATTGCATTCGAGCTACGACATATATTTTCACATTTGAATGTCCATCCCTGTCTCGAAGCACTCTCTTAATATCCTCTTCACTCTCCAATCTTGTCAACCCCTTCTATAAACTCATTTTTTGTTTCTTATAGTAAAACTCCAACACCCTTTCATCACAAGTTCCATGTAAGAATTTATGCAAATTCTCTCTGGTGTACCATTTACCATGAAAGAAGTCGACGAAAAGAACGAATCCCCATTTCGTATGCTACATTGTTTGGCTTATCATAAAATCAGCCTCCATAATGTACTTCGATAGTGAAATATTGAGAATTACCACCTGCATGCAATAGTATAAAGTTCACATCAAAATAAACCAAAAATTGGGGAGTTTCAGGCTTTGATTCAAAATAGAAAGTAAATTGAGAAACACTGGATGCACATTGATATGGTCAATGATAAAATTCACATCAACGTTGAAATGGACACTCAATTCACACCAAAATGAAATATGTACAGTAATAGATAAATACTGAATGTACCACACTAAAATGGACATAAATTGGGGGATTAGACTCTAAAATTGTGTGAATGCACAGTGGAATTGGATGAGTTCACACTGAAATTTAGGGAATGAACACCATACCATAACTAGGTCGATTGTCATCGAGATTTCTCAAAATGGAAGAAACATGTTGCTCCTCGAAGGTCTACGTAACAACAATAGACAACATCAAAACTCCACACGGACTCTCAATCATGCAAAACACAAAAATACGAAATGGAAACAAAAATACCCAACACGTAAAATTTCTTAACTTCGCTCGCTAAAAAACTCTCATTGCATGCTTCCACTATCGCCACGAGATGAGATGAGAGCATTTGAGAGGAAAAAACAGGAAAGCTTGTACAAATGGAAGAAACATGAAATTTTTTGAAGAAGAAAACCACAACGAAACATTCTCGTGTAAGAGGAGATGAAGGGGTTAAATGGGTTGGGATTATTTTACCCTTGTTCTTTGAAAAGAAAACTGCATTTTTGTATTGAATAACGGAGGAACTGATGGATAGTGGACGGAAGCACGTTCTTTGCACACAAAAAAAGTGAAATAAGGGCGAAAATGCCAAAAAAAAAAATGAAAGGTAATGACGTTTTTCACAATAAATTTGAAAGATAGAGACGTTTTGTGCTAATTACCAATTTTTTTCTTTCTACTAACCGTTTTTTTACCATGAGTTGGGTAAAAATTGAGTATACAAACAACTAGTGAACTATATTCGTCTTGGATGGTTTGTAATAAATTTTCAAATCAAATCACTTAAAACGTTTTGGAACTTTTCCAAACCACACCAAATCATTTGAATTTCTAAATCAAATCAAATCAAATCTAAACCACCTTTTTCAATTTAGTTCGATTTAAAATCACGACTTAAGAAAGAAAAAAAATAATATATCGAATAAGCTAAATCATAAATATTAGTTTAAAATTTCACGTTAAAATATAAATAATATCATTAAAAAATTACAACCAAATTCTATAATTTTAATTGTTTAATCAAGAAATCTACATGCAATCTCACTCCCCTTAGCCGAAGTCTAAGAGACACGCGAGGGAAATTAAAAGGCTCACAAAAGAAAATGGGCAAATTATCCTCCCAATGGCGACAAAAATTGTTAAAATACACATGGATAAATCTTAAAAACATGACTTCTAAACCAATGAATAACATGTGAATATATAACATAATTAATTATCAATTCACCACTAAACAACCGTCACCTATTACCTTTTAGAGTAACCTAATTGTCCCAAAAGCCTCTTGCCTAAGAAGAGAAAACCATGCAAATACAAATAACTTCCTCCCAAATAACCATTTTCACTCTTACTCCAATTTGAGTATTAAAACGAGTGAATTTAAGAAGAAAAAATTTCGGCTAGGTGAGAGGAATTTGTTGATTGTAATTTTATCTTTAATAAATTTGCACTGTCTATGGGAAATTGAGTAAAGAAAACCACAAATTCTTCATCAAACTTCAAAAATCCTCAAAATTTGAAAAGTTCTGAAAGTTGGAGTAGAAGAGCACAACGACGATCCGGCAAATAGTGATGCCAACCTGAAACCACAGCAGGAAGAAACACTAACAAGGTTGCAGGTCAACATTTCTCCCACCCAACGCCGTCACTTACGGAAGAAAATGTCCACAATGAAAACTCTACATGAAATGGAGAAAAGCTTCCAAGCACCAATAGCAGAGAATGCATCTCTGCGTGCATAGGTTTGAAATTTTGAGGATGAATCTACAAGGTAAATTTAGAGAGAGTAAAGTGTAGTCAATTGCTAGCTTCTTCCGTGAAAATAGCAGCAACCTACATGTGTTGAAAACCTGCGATAGTATGCCGGAAATGAAACATAAGGAACGACGAATGAATAATCCTGCATTGGAAAGGTTTGCAAATGAAGTGAACTCTCAAGATAGGAAGTATACCCAACACTATCGTCGTGAATGTCGAATAGTAGAAAGCCAAATTAGTACTTCATATAACTCTCATCTGTATGAAGAATATGAAGACCAATAAGCAATATCATTCAAGCTAGATGATGATGATGAGTATCTGCCATTCTCAAAGGAAATTAAGGAAGAGCCAACTCGGGATAATTTTATCTGTCATGTGAAGAAAAAATACAATGTACCACCTCTACGAGTACATGATGCAATGAGGTTGAAAAAGGCGAACCTCGGCACTCAAATGTCAAGGTTTCCACCTGACATTGGATGATTCTATTAAGCAATGGTGCAGTAAGCTGCCTTTAGGATCAATCATGAGTTGACCACAATTGAAGTAGGCATTCCTAGGGGCGTTCGTCGAAAGCAGGATGGGACAGGCACTGGCCACGAGGTTGAACGACATAAGACAGGAGGAAGGAGAGTCCCTTAAGAGCTACTTCGCATGATTCAATGTTGAATTGATTGCTTACAAGACCATATCGAATGAAAAGACTAGGGATGCCTTATAGATGGGTTTGTTAATGAAAACTCCCTCGACGGGATGTTTGTAATAAAAATCCAACATCTTATCATTAGTTGGTAAGCCAATACAGAATAAGATCCAGATGGAGGATACCATTGAAAATCGAAAGAAAATAAAGCAAGACCGAGCTTTCAAGGGAAAAACATTGACATAAGCAACGGTAGTATTTGCATTACATTGACATAAGCAACGGTATTTGCATTTCAATGAACCCAAACGCAAAGGCACACGATTACTCCAGCCTCTTCGTAGATTGCAAGTGAAGTACATCCATCCTTGAAGATTAGAAGACAAAATTATGAAAAATCCATCGTACCAGAGATCATAATAATGATGAGTGCTTTGAAGTACCGAAGATAATGAATTTGCGAAGTCAATAAGGGAAAACGCATGAAGGGTCAGAAAGTCGAAAGCCTTTTTATCCAAGTGTTATAGGACGAGGTCAATAAGGAAGGCCAAAACTTGCAGAGTCATTGTGAGCATTAGTGAATGTCCCACACTTCCAACCTCCGGTAAAAAAAATTCATACCATAATTGGAGGCCCTTACGTCGACAGAGAGACAACAAAAGCCTAGAGAAATTTATTCCCGATCAGCAAAAAAGACTACATTGGAGAATTCTAGATTCGAAGTAATCCTAAAACTACATCTCTTCCAATTATATTTAATAATGATGATGAACAAGAAAGCATATATTCGTATTGAGATGCATTGGTAGTGCGAGTAAATAGTAGCTCGCAATGGCCTTAACTGTATGTTGTGGATAATGGTATCTCTATAAACAACCTATTTGGAAGTGCTTTCTATCAGATGCATGTGTATTACCCTTGAGTACCCATGGCTGAACCCTTGTATGGTTTCACTAGTGACAGCTTGGTCCTAAAAGGACAAATTACTTTAACAGTTGAGTTAGGTGAAGAGCCAACTATATTCCAAGGGTATATGGACTTTCTGATCATGGATAATAGGTTTGCTTATAACAGGTCCTAGGGAGATCTGCCCTAAAGCTACTGAAAACAGTGACATCCATTCACCACCTATACATGAAATTTGAAATCAATAAAATCGGATTTCGGGGATTATTTGTTTAATCAATATATCTATCCTACGAGTTCACCACCTTTAAGTGAAGTCTAAGATATACGTGAGGGTAATTAAAATGTTCGCAAAAGAGAAGGGGTGAATCATCTCCCCAATGGCGGCAAAAATCGTTATTAAAATGCACGTGGGTAAATTTGAAAAGCATGACTTCTAAAACAATGAATAAGATATGAATAAATAACAGAATCAGTTACCAATTTACCACTAATTGTCCCCAAAGACTTGCAAAAAATCTATAAATACTCCCGTCTAAGTAGTGAAAATCATGCAAATTCAAATATTTCTCTTTCAAATAGGCCCTTTCTTGCTCCAATTTGAGCATTAAAACTAGTGAGTTTAGGAGAAAATCCTAGCTAGGCGAGATAAATTTATTTATCGTAATTTTACCTTCAACAATAATCATTATAATGCAACAACATGATATAAATATTTTAATCTCTTAGTCAATATTGATTAGTGCAACATCTACAATTGTATATAAAATAATTAAGAAAAGAAAACTTATAGAAAAATCAAATACGATAATAAATTTTATGACTTTTGTGAATCATTCAATAATTCCACCTCATCCAAATATTGATGAATCACTATGAGGTTTAGTTTTAAATTAAATTATTTTTAGATTTTTTTGATAAACAGTTTGATGGTTTGGAAAGATTAAAATATAAACCAAATAACTTTGAAACAGTTTAATTTGATTCAAAATCAAAACGTTGATGGATCCACGTGAACCAAAACCAATGCTTTCACAAAATCTGTTTCGGTTTTTTTTTTTTTGCAATTCGACGATTTCATTGATCAACTAAAAATGTCATATTTTATTAAGGCCAATGCCTAAGAGATCTCAATCACTTTTTGCTGATATTATTCATTAAGGTATTCAAATTAGATGAGAGTTTGATTTCTAAGTTATGCTATGTATAGAGATGTCAGTCCGGCTCATCGATTTGGACAGTCGTAGCTCAGCCCAAAAAAAACTCGAGTCGACTTGACTAGCCACCTAGCTGACTCGAGTCGAACCGACGCCGACCTGTGGGGCTCGACGAACCATGGGCCAGCCAAAATGGCCCGTGTCACAGGCATCTAGCATCCTGCATGAAGTGCCTGCCTTAAGCAGGTAGCCTAGCAACTGCAAGCAATACAAAAAAAGAAAAAAAAAAAAACGAGCGGCTCTGCTTGACTCAGTTTTTTGGCCGAGTTTTGTCTCGGCTCATCTAGGGCCAAAAAAAGCCCAAGCCGTTTTTTGTCCGGGCCACACCCGAGCCGTGAACTTCGGCTTGCAGCTCGTTTACATCCCTAGCTATGTACACATTTTCTTACTTCCAGCTGCATTATTGAGCCTCAAGAGGGGACTCAAAGTCGTATTCTCATATGGAAATTTTTGTGATGAAACACGTTCTTTAAAGGAATTGGGTGATCTGAACTGTTGATCACCAAGAACCAATCTTAGCTCTTTATTTGGAGTATAAAGGCGTCACTTGTAATTTTCTAGTTTCACGTTGAAATCCTAACTTCTCGCCTCTCTTTGGCTACGATACTGATTATCTCACTTCTCTGTCTTGGTTCATCTCCTACTCTTAGTGAGTTATAGAAATGTAGTGATAGACTGTAGTGTGATTTGATCATATTAACGTAATCCTTTGTGAAACAAATTGAATAAGTTGTGTGCGAGAAATTCGTGATGTATATCCAAAATAGTGAACGATCTGATTTGTATTGATCTATTGAAAATCTTTAGTGGAAGTGAAACGAAACTATAATCCACTCTAAGTATCATTTTGACATGATTTCTATTTTTATTTCTGCTCTTGTAGAAAAGTTTTCTGAAAAAGATATCAAATACAAATTTTCTTTAAAAAACACTTTTAGTCGAACAAAGCATTTCAAAAAAATTATTTAAACATGTTCAAAAATAACTTTTTAATTAGGAATAACTTTTGAGTTTTTAAAATTCTTGTCAAACGATCCTAAGTGGAGCTTCGACGAGAAGTAGTCAAAGGTTGGACGAACTCAAGCCTTCCTAACATAAATTATTTTTGTTATGCGTTATTTTGGTTTGGTTTGATTGAAATTGATAGGGCAAGAGAAATCCTCAAATTAGATAACATGCATAAGTAAATAAAATTCTAACAGAAGTGTTTTCCACTTCTATAGGGACTATACCCAACTTCTTTATTTTACTTTTTTGAGAGAAATGAAAAAAAGAGGAGATTTGAACAGAAATGACAAGATATTGGAACAACAATTTGGAAGAGATGATGGAAGCATGATTACTACGAAATAGAATCCTAAAAAGTACTTGATGTCTCTAAAGATAAAGCCAACTACGAGCGTTCATTTGTAGAATTATACAAACTTACAAATGAATACATTTATCATAAAGATACGAGTTGTTACTCATTATGTCTATTTGCTTTAATTGTTATTAGAACAAGTATGATATCGTTCAAGTTAGGATAGAATTTTATTTGTTGAGTATTAAAATATTTAAATACCATAACTATAGGGACATAGCGCATTCCGTTTTCGAACTTAGCTAAATTTGTACCTAGATGTGTCAATCTGGGTTGTTCGGGCTGGGTCGGCCCACCAACATATGAGCTCGGTAACGGCCCGCGTGAAAAAAGCCCGCCCGTTACGGGTTCCGGGCCGGTTCCGGGTCGGTTCACAAATTTTGGACTACAACTCAGGCTCGCTCGCTGACCCATTCGGGTAGAGCCCATGCGGGTCACGGTTTGTTCCGATTTGACCGTATGATTGTATAAATAAAATTATAAAAATATAGAATTTTTCATATTTATTGTATGATATCGTTCAAGTTAGGATATAATTTTATTTGTTGAGTATTAAAATATTTAAATACCATAACTATAGGGACATAGTGCATTCCTTTTTCGAACTTAGCTAAATGTGTACCTAGAGGTGTCAATTTGGGTGGTCCGAGTCGGGTCGGCCCGCCAATATAGGAGCCCGGTAACGGCCAGCGTGAAAAAAGCCCGCCCGTTACGGGTTTCGGGCCGATTTCGGGTCAGCCCACAAATTTGGACTACAACTCAAGCCCGCCTATTGACTCATCCGGGTCGAGCCCATGCGGGTCACGGGTCGCGGTTTGTTCCGATTTGACCGTATGATTATATAAACAAAATTATAAAAATATATAATTTTTCATATTTATAGTAAAAAAAATTTTTTTTTGTTAAATGTAAACTAAAAATTGAGCAAACTAATAAATTCATATTTATACCAAGAAAAAT
>CAIGRN010086111.1:0-21082 GCA_903798345.1 Fraxinus anomala | reverse complement strand
AAAAAATGCCATTGCCATTTATGTTTAGGCCTTGTCTCTGTTTAATTTTTTTCAAAATATATATTTTTTCTCTTTTTTTATTACATATTTTTCAGTAAAATAATATATAAATTTATAACTTTTCTTCTTTTTTCTAACCACATATTCTTAAAAATATCATTATTTCAAAATACGTTTTCTCACAAAAGCTTATTAAAATGGAGCCAAAACAAGGGCTTCAAAAGATTCGTATTTTGTCACATTCTATCTTCAATTTTTATTAGGGTAATTGATACAAAATCTCTCATTATTTGCCTCTATATTTTCGAATACCTCTTATCCATTCAATTTGGTGTTAAATCTCTCTAGATGGTCCAAATTTAAAAGGATAATTACCACAATCTCCCTTAATGTTTGCCTATTTTGCATAATATGTTATAACATTTCATTTTGGCGCAAAATCCCCCTAAATCACCCAAACTTTGCGAAATACAACATTTTCATCAATTTATTTTTTTTACTTACAAAGATTCTTTCATCTCCAACAACCCCACTTACTTGAGTTACCTCTTAGTTCCTACACAACCCGACCACCACCACCACCACCACCATCACACCCTTCTATCATGTTGAGTTTCATTATCTAAAAATTAATTTTCCTTCAAATTCATTTTTAATTACATATTCTCTCAATAAAATAATTTTACATGTAAGTCTAAAAAAATTCATATTTTTAACCATCCATTCTCTAAAAACTCACTATTAGAAAACTCATTATTAGGTAAAAATGGACTCAAACATGGCCTCTGGGGAATGTAAATGTCCTTAATTTCTCTTTATAGGTTACTGAAAACATAAAGATTGCAAACTTGTCACACTAATGCATAATTGAGGGGTGAGTTATCATTGTCCGACCTTGAGACACGGGAAAAAGTTATATGTAATTGGTTTTTTGTTTTGATTTAACTTACGTGAAAATTATGTACTATTAGAATTGGACAAAAATCAATTTGAACCAATCAAATCGATCAACACAACCCAAACCAACTAGTTTAAATTGGTTTTATAGTTCAATTGGATTGGATTCGGGTTAGGAAATCAAATTTTAGATCAGATTGGTTTGATTTTTGGGTTATCTATTAAAACTCAATCAAATACAACCCAATAAATCAAAAAATATTAAAAAGAAAATTAGTACTTCAAATCAAAAACATAAAACCTAATGATCAAAATTCTCCTCTGCCTCACGTCTTTTCTGTCTCTCATTGCTGCTCGTGCCTCGACTTGATTTTTTGACGTGATTTTTGACTAAACATATGGATTTAATGAGGAGATTTTGTATTGAGTTTGGATGATTTAACATTTTAGTATTTATGTTGAATTTATTTTATTTAATAAGTATAGTATGCAAGTATTCAACATGTATTTAAATTAATTTAATTGTATTTAATTTGATCATGATATAATTTTTTTAATAGGTTTTACAATATTTTTAATTTATATTGTTCTATTGTAATGGAACTTAATCCCACAAACTATTGATCCAACTTCAATCGATAATTCAGAAAGTTTAGTGGTAAAAATATGTAACTGAAATTGATCCAAATTGAAATGGTATCAAACCTTAAAAAATTATTCAAATTCAACGAAAAATGTCTCAACCATTGGACGCATAAAAAAATTGTCCAACTTAAATTGGACTCGAGTCCAAACCAATCAACCCAACTCAAGTTTGGTCGATTTGAATTGTGTTGGGTTTCAACCGTGAATGAGTTGAATTCGATTTGAATTATTGTCAAATTGAATATATTGGGTTGGACTCAAAATCAATCCAACCCAACCCACACCCAGCTCTACGTATGATTTTAACATCTATATTAAGTTGTACATAAGAGAACCCTAGCCAAAGTAATTAACATGACATATCACATGCTCATACAAGGGAAGGTAGACCATCCCGTCCTTGTGACATTTAACATGCACGGTTAAGCCTCCCCATTAATTGATATATAAAAGGGAAAGCAAACTCAATTAATTTGACCTAGAACATAGTGAGAAACTAGAAAACCATTAATGGGGAGCAAGGACAAGGCTAGTGGTTTCTTCAGAGTGCCTCTACACTACCCTAGGTACACTCGAAAGGACTACGAGGACATGCCCGAATGGAAGCTCGATCGTGTCTTGGCCGAATATGGCTTATCAGCAGATGGTGATTTGTCCTACAAGAGAGAGTTTGCAATGGGCGCCTTCCTTTGGCCTGACCTTGTTGAAACACCCAATAATTCCCCAAAGACGACTGCTCAACTCAGTATTGAATATGCTCTTCTCAAGAAAAATATATGAATAGTATCAAATAGTAATTGGACATCAGGAAATGTAATGTGTTTGAACTCCTAGATGATGAAGAACGTACATGCTTATGTAAAAATGAATAATCCGGAAATCTGGAAAATGTATTAGTTTTATTTTCAATCATGTTTACGTTAGTTTCGTATAAAAATTAACATATTCAAGTTCAAATCTCCTAAGAGTTACTAGAGTTATCATTTTGCCTTCGCTTACTTAGCGAAGAATTTCAACCAGATCTTATAAACTGACCGACAAACTAACAACGGAAATAATGTGTAACTGAAGAACGTTGGTAATTCCATCCCCTATGCCGATAATTATATATTGAGGAGCTAACCAAAGTACACTCGTGGACAGTTTTCCAACTCTTCGTCCTTTTAAAAATTCTTTATCCAGTCTTAATCTCTTTCTTTCTACTGATCCTGCAGGCTGCAGTTGCCATGGATAAAACAGTGAGATCATCCCAATTGCTGTAAGAGATGCCATAGAGGCTGGTGGGATTTCAAAGTTATGGCCTATCTTTCGGTTCATTGTGCTGCTTTGCTTAGTGAAAAATGTTCAGGTTCTTGCTATAATTATAATTGAGGTACGCCTATAATTTTGGGCATATGTGATCGCACCACCTGCACACCCTGAAGGCTGCCCCTGGCACGAATCTTACATATTCATGTATACATGCATTTTAGATATACTAAAACATTTGGTATGCAGTCATGAATTTTCTTAATATAATTGATTTATGATCAAGCTTGTAGATTATTATGAAATATAATTATTGTATACCAATCTTCATGATTTTCTTTTTCATATTCATGGTTAATCGGTAGGTAATTACCAAGTAATGCCGATATTAAATAAATTGTCTTCAACATTCATGACAAGTCTAGATTAATTTCCAATAAACGTAAAAGAAGCAATTCACTCTTTTAAGGCTTCTTTTCACGCAAATTATATAGCTCGATTGCATATTTTCTCACCAATCTTATTGGAGACAATTCGTTTTTCACATAAGTTCAAGGTGATGTTGTTGTAGCTACTACTATTGTAAGTTTGTATCCCACCTAAACAAAAAAGGGTGTATTCGGAGTGTGACATTTATGAGCAGAGGCAGACTCATTAGAGTTCTATTAAATTTTGGTACTGTTATTGCTTTTGCTCTAACTTACTAAAGATATTTTGTTATAATGGATAAATAAAATAATGTTTCAAAATGCAGATCTGTAAACATATAGCTTGACTGGAATTTTAACGTATTATTTATTTACCGAATAAGGCTATAAAGTTCCAAAAATGAAATCCGAAGGTATACGTTGAAGGCCATGGAAACAAGTTGAGACATCCAAAATAAATGCTGTACTGTTCTCCAATAATTATAAAATGAAATAAATGAAGCACTGTTAAATACCTTAAACGAAAATGATAAAAAATTTAGCGAAATGGATGCAATACGAATCATTGGTTGTCACGAATACCAGAGGCTGACGCGATGCAAATATAGGAAGTCCAGTTTATTCATATCACCTTACTTCTTGATTAATCTCAACACGTCACCTACTAGATGCAAAGAACCCGTCACTAGGACCTGTGCAGTAATCAAAAGAGAAAACGTAAATACACAATATTATACATTCGAACATCTGATTCTTTACCAACTTAAGAGCCAAATTGCAATATAAACAAGTGCAACAAAATTCGAAGAAACCGAGGCCAAATAGGCATAAAAGGTGAGCTAACTACAATTATGAAAACAATAGATTCCAATTGCAGCAATGCATCACTTTGCAAACCAGAACTTCGTTAAACACTTCAGTTCTTTATCATAGTGGTTCTACCACATCCTGGTCTTTTGTGCATGCGTCACGTGTTGCATGTAGAGCACGTGATTATACCAAAACTAGTATCCGCTACTCATCGAAATTCCCAAGTCCTCTATGGATATAATGGTGACACTCTTTTGTACCTTAAGTGCATATTTGATGCACAGTATTAGACGAGACTCAATATTATAATGAACAAAAATTTAACATTTTTCTTCTCTAATAGTACTTTAAGTTATCTATTACCCCTTCCGAACACACCATAAATGTTAATGCTCCAATTATATACATTAGAAAGTGAAGACAGATAAAATGGATGTTGTTCACAAACAACACATTTTTATTGACATTTTTGATAATCTTAACAGACATACACCTTATCTGAATGTGAATAGATTGATTCTTTCGGACACCATCTCTGAGCCAATTAATAGCTAACGGAAGTGAAGGGAACACTTTGCTATTCATACAAGTTCCAGCACCTCTCTCAAGAATATCTGCACCTTCTTCATAAGTTATGTCTGCATTCTTTGCATTTCTACCTGTAAATTTACAGGCCATGTTGAGCTTCTATGCATCCTATGAATAAGATCTGGTTCAGACAAACGAAAGAAGAATGCATCTATCACTGCTTCTACTGATGACTTAAAATCCACATATTCCCTTTGGAAATGCAGGATCAAGGAATAATCACTCAAACGACCATCTCTAAATTGTATGGAAATACTGTACAACAGAGGATAAACTGACAAAATAACATTAGACCCCTGGAAGAAAGTAGATGATCACGTATGGCGAACAAACCTTTCATATCAATCAAAGACTCAGAAAGGATATGAAATATACATTTGTATCATATTATGTATTTTCCAATAACCAACAATTCAAATGACATTTAACTCTAATATACCATAAAATAATGACAAAATATCTAAAATAACACATATTTTACCGTCTCCCAGATCCAAACGTTTGATAAATTTGACATTTCATGCAAACCCCACTCAATACCTTTGCGAAATTCAAAAGCAAATATAGAAAAATGTCAAATCAATCATGCAAATTATAACTTATTTAGTTCTCAAGGAGATACTGGTGATATAAACAAAATGTGTACATATTGCTCTGAAACGGAATTTTAGAAAATCTTCCAACCCAATCCCATTATATTCTCACTAGAACACATAAGAATTTCGATGCCATTTATTTATAAACTAACCGTATCAAAAAGTAATTCTTCACTAAGAGGAGAAGAAACACTTTATTATGGGTCATTTATAGTAGTGAACTTCCAGTCACAGAATTGGGACTCTGGCTGAAGTAACAATAAGACAAGCATCATGATCGATAAGTTCTAGCAATAGCTGGAAGATGAATATGGACTCCGTCAACACAAATGATGAGGAACTATGCAAAAAAGACATTGTGACTTAGGGGGAATGGTGGTTCATACAGGCTATCCAAATCTTAAATACACAATAGATCCCCTCAACATGTGCAAAAAAACAATAAAGTAAGACAACGTAAGGATAATATATTGGACCAGACAGGTCATTGTAAAACAATTATAGGATTGGAAGCGCATTTGCAACTTTCCAATACAAATGAGAAGGGACACCGACGGAAGTTTATCATTTGGTCACGCCCAAAAGCAATACCTTGCTGTCAAAAAAAAAATGAAGAAGAAGAAGCAATACCTTTTTCCCCATGAATGACATTTTCCCATATTCTTTGAAGGGTCAACTGCCATGACAGATCAACTTGATAATCAGGTTGAGGTGAAGCATTGGCCCCTACCTTGTAATACAGCGATACGTTGGGTACAAACAGTGCCTCTTTAAAGTGGACTCCTGAAACATCAAAACTGATGTCATTAAGACAAAAATTATATCCATCCATCATATATACGTTCTTAACAACTTTTGTGTACTAAGATCACCTCAGATATCCAAGCAAATCAGTTACTGTATAACTTATAGCAAATCTGTCAACCATCTACTCCACAGAATTGTAATTACTTGTACTTGATTGCTTACCATGGGTAGCACATGCACGCATGAGACGTGGAAGAAGCAACTGAGGATCCCTGATGGACATACAATTGAACAACAAAATCTGCATGTTATCCGACAAATCAAACATTGTGATAAGTGAATGGGCCTGGAACGGGAGGGAAGTGGAAAAGGAACTAATTGACATCTATAATAACAATCCAAAAGGCCTAATTTATGGAGAATTGGAGATCATCAGCTACAGATCATCAAAACTTTATAGAGGCACGAGAACAGGCACTTAATAATTATATTTTGACACTTCTACAATTACAACCTTTTTTGATAACTGTTCTGTTTATTTCACATAATTAACTATATTCATAGGCTCCAATGTTCTTTAGAGACCAGTTATTTCTCTCAATACTCATTTCGTCTATCATGTGTGCATATGTGTTGAGAAATGGAATGCAGGGGTGAGGTGTTTTGGGAACCGAGAAAGTTTATGTTGTTAGTATGCTTCAGTGCACACGGTGGAAGCTCAGTGAATGGACCTCTGATGGCACATAGCACTTCATGGATATTTTGTGGATAAGGATGTAATAAATAATTGTTGAACTTCGGAAAGGTCCACTGTCAATATTCCAAATATACTGAGATACTTTTGTAATTCTCTAATGAAAGATCAGCATTCACATGATATAACCACATTTTGAAAGGTGCGAGCTTTTATTCCAAATATTAACATCTCAAGAGCATTCAACTCTTGGTAAACTAGTTGATTTCTCCTTGGTTCTTCTCTCATAAGTTCATGGATATGTTCATTGAGGCACAGGTTGTCGTAAAAGCCAATAATAAACTTTGACTACAAGTCTTGACAGATACAAATGCAGGTCACAACATCAGTGCTCCGATCACATCTTGATAAAATCCCCTTTCCATCAAGCATAAAGTCCATTTGGGAAGGATACACTAGCTTCTGTGAATTCAATTGCATAAGCCACACTGGAAAGTTCTCCTTTCCACTGACTTTCTAACTTTTGGTGGTACCATTTATCATTTTCAAATGCCCTCCTGTAAAATTTTGATTATCATAGTAAGTATTTATATCTTCTCTCTTATTCTCATCATTAAAATCTTCATGCCATAAGTTCGGTCTCATTGGATGCAGTGATGTTTCTTTCATCTCAAGTTGTAATCATTTTCAGCATCTATGTTTCATTAGGGAAACAACTCATCTTGCTTATAATCACGGGGTATAAAATCGCCATCTATTTTTCCTTCTCTGGGAATTGAATATTAACTATGCATTTGGACAAAGAAATAAAACTCCAGTATAGATGAAAACAACTTTTTGGCATAACTATAGTCTCCTTTCTTAAACCTGGTAACTGTCTACTTGCTAATGTAATTTTGTTGTCTTAATCTTCTATTGAGAAATTTCACCGGCTACGGTAGCTATAGATATTGAGGATACATGAATGCCATTACTTAACATTGTCTCTGCCAACACGAAGTTTCCCAGGAACGACAAACTCGTGAAAGACATGGTGTTGTTTTAAAAAAGAGATGGCTCTTGGAAAGAGACCACTGATGAATTTATAATCCAACTATATGTAAAATATCATGCTTCAAGGAGACTTTTACCTGAGTTGAATTTTTCCCAGACTTTTCATGTCTGTCAATATGTAATAATTCACGTGAAGCACCTGAATCACTAAGCTCCTGATGCTGTAAAAATCTGTTCTTGTTGTTATCTTCTTTGATTGCACGGCAAAACCATTTTGCACAGACATCCATGCTTTCAGGACTATGGGCACCATCCAAGTAAAACACAAGATTCCCTGATCTTTCACTTTCAATTAACTCGTCTGTAAAAATTTGTGCACGTCCTTGCATTATAGCTGTTGTCAGTCCTTCTATAAATTCCTTAGGCAGTGAAGTCTAATTCCATGCAAAAATTTAAAAAATGCATCGAGTAATCATAACCAATATGCATTAACACTCCCATTCAATATAAACTTACAGTCTGATTTAGGTAATTGACTCCCACATGGCCAGTCCTGTGAAGCCAAGTAGAACATAGTGCAATAGCAAGACCAGCATTTAAATATTGGTGCTCGCCCTCAAGCCCAAGATGCAAACCATTTAACAAGTTAGGATCCAATGGGGCCGCTACTTGAAGAGGAACCTGTCAGCAGCATCACATTTGACAAATTACCCCTATTTGGCTTTATTTCACCTTGGCTGCCTAAGAAATTAGCTAACAGTAACCTGGAGAGAGAGACTTTTCTCCAAGGTCAAACATTCAAGTCCCCTAATCTCTGACGTGGGAATCTCAAATGATATCTGATAAAGAATAATTTTATTAACTTTTCCATCGATTACATATTATCTCATTCTTGGATCAAATAATCTCTTATATATTTGCATTTTACAATTCGAAGGACAGAGTAGAAAAAATCAATATATAGAGTTTTCCAAGACAAGCAATAATTATACCATCAACATGTTCAAAGTTGTGCGTTCATCAAGTTTCTTTCGACAATAAAATTTTAATCACTTCAACTTGCATTTGAGCCATAATCATCTTACACTTTTTGTTCTATCTTAAATTAAAGAACTATTGAAAGATAATCTCTACTCACCTCCAGCTGGAGAGCCTTCTGTTCAAGAACGTGCATTGCTTCTTCAGGTTGTGGCACGGTAAAGGCCAGCACTCCAGGCTATACACGAAAGAAGAAAAGCAATGACTGGGGAGAAAGAAAAGAATTCCTAAGAAGAGAGAGGAAAAAAAAATGCGTGACTTCTTACAACACCTTAAAGATCCCAGCCTTCTGCCCAGCAATTTGTCCTAGGGTATTTCCTGTTTATGGTATATCAAAAACACATACAATAGAGCAACTATATGTATTAGCCCAGCTCAAAGCTTACCTCTTCAAAAATAAAATCAGGAACCGAAGTACAGGACTTCTAAATTACAGTGTCAATAAATCCAGCCTCACTTGAACCTTTTAGAATGTTTCATAAAATAATTCAATCTGAGTGACACCTAGAGACAAGCTTTCACAAATTTTATAACTGCAAAATGCTCTCAGCCTCATACCAAGAAAATCTCCCAAGCAAAAAGTATTTTGTCCCTTGCTGCTATAAAATGCCAGAACTCACATGCTAGTTCCCATTAATAAATATAATCAATATCAATGTGCTGAGCAACAAAATGTTTTCAGGGAAAAAACTAAAGCAGCGGAGTCTGGAAATTTGTGAAAATATGAGAAACAATTATAGCAACAAAAGGTAATACTGAACAGTCTGAACTCGCTCATATGACATACAGATTCATTGAACACGCAATCATAAGCCTACCTCTTAAATAAAGTGGCTAGCTCCTCTTACAATCTCCAGCATAAGATGGACAGAAGCCCAGAAATCCTTTCAGCATCCCCCTGCCCACCACAGACCTTGATACCCCTGCCTCTAGCCCCCTTAATAAGAAAAGGATTTAGGGATGCAGAATTGTGCCTGAAATCTATTGTAAGGATCCGTCTTTGTAATTATTTCGTAAAGGTCAGCAGTAGCAGGTTTTATATTTCAGGAGATAGTGGGTGATTTGGAGCCATAGTGCTCCTCAGTCTTAGGAGATATAGTTTAGATTATCTTGTATTTAAGTACAAGCCAAAGCTATGATTGAATAAAATATGGATTTATTATATGTAACTTGGAGTTGTCTTGGGACGTGTTGGACCTCCAAATCACCAAGCTTTCCTCGAATCAACTTATTCTTTCTTTTTTTCCACTTTTATTTATAGACATTTTTGTATGTAACATCTATGTTTGGGATTCTGGATCTTACAACATTAGTACGTTGCACATAACCACCCTAATTTTAGCCATCAGTACTATTTATCCAAATGAACTCCTACATCCACATAAAGTTTCATCACTCAGGTCTCTAATATTCCTAATTATCGACAACAATGAGTATTCTTGAACCTTACATTTAGAGCAAAGAATATCTGCATAAATGTAAATCTAAATTAGGCAGTTAGTTACTGCTATGGAGAGAAAACACTGACCAAGAATTTCCATGTGATCGTATCCAAGGGAAGATATGCCACAAACAACTGGGTTCTCAACCTACAGGTCATTGCCATGTCCATGTCAAATTCCAGGAAGCACAAGACCTTTACATGAAGGAAAATCATACTGGAAAATGAAGTCAATAATTAACATAAACATTGGAATGATTTCCAAATTCATGCCCCTGATACATACCACGTTTGTTGCATCAAATTTTCCCCCTAACCCAACTTCTAGGATAGCAACATCTACCTGAATCAATATAATAACCCTTATAAAATAATTCTAAATATGTGTGCTATGCATCAAATGCCAACAGAATTCATACTCACCTGCTCTGCAGAAAATATCTTGAAGGCAAGCAAGGCAAGAAAGTGGAAATATGTGGGCATAGGTACTTTGATGCTGGTTCTTTCCTGCAGAGCAATAATACTGGTGTTATATAGAAGGAACAATAAAGCATCGGAATACTTTGCTTATCAATAAGATAGACATAATGATTTCTTAGGCTGCATATACAAACAAGTTTACACTGAAGTTTGTCCATAGAAGCTTCAGATGTCAAAAGTCAAATCAAAGCAAGGATTACAACCTTTAGGACATCTTTTTGGCTTAAGTTCCTAATTGGATTTGGATTTATGGAACCTGGAGTATCTAAGGTGGTTAGACTTGGTACAAATTTTGATATGCTTCCTTGTTGGAATAGGTCTGTATAGGCATGCATGTAGAATTCTCAGATGATTGGCTGAACTAGTGCACAAAGACAGGAAAAACTAACTAAAAATAGTCTTTCCACAGTTCCTTTCGCTTAAAAAAGTTAGTGTGACCGTCGCACGACGTCTGCTCCTCCCTTCTTTATTAATTTGTGATTTCAGGGTAAATAAAGGAGGAAGGAATTTTCAGATTCCTGTGGCTTAAGGACTCCAGTTTGAAAGGCTTGTTTCTGAGAGCAAAAACAACTATAATCAAGAAGTGTTTGAAGTAAACTACAAACAAACTTTTGTAAATGGGTAATATTAACAGATTATAAAGTTTTAAAATTTAAATTCCTCACAGTTCATCTCTCAAACTTTAACCCCATGAGTTTTGTTGGAAGAACTAGCTAAAACATATTAGGGTATGTTCACTTTGCCGTTTTCTGTTTTCGATTTTCCAAAACAGTGAAAACACGTTCTCTTTCCTATTTTCGAAAACACGTTTTTGAAAACAAGTTTAAAATTTACAAAGAAAACCCAAAACGACAAGTGTTTTCAGTTATAACTTGGCCATTATACTTTTCTTGTAAGACTCGAACATTGGACTACTAATAGAANCTGTTTTCGATTTTCCAAAACAGTGAAAACACGTTCTCTTTCCTATTTTCGAAAACACGTTTTTGAAAACAAGTTTAAAATTTACAAAGAAAACCCAAAACGACAAGTGTTTTCAGTTATAACTTGGCCATTATACTTTTCTTGTAAGACTCGAACATTGGACTACTAATAGAAACTATAGGTGCCTCTCATTTACATAAACTAATAAGAACTAGTTATTATTTCCTTTTACGATGTGAACGTTTAAATGATATGAAGTGCATGGAATACCTCGATCAAATAGAATATATAGTATTTTTTAAGATTATAGCAAACAATTATGTGAGGTGGATCAATTAAATCCACTTGGCACATGAGTATTTGTCTTGAGTACTTTTGTACTAGTTAACGTGTATTATGGACCATAGAATAGATTAAATTCTCATAGGATTTAATCTCGTGATCAATTACACATTCTAGTCATGTCTCTTTCATAGTACAATATTTGAATTTGAATTCAAATGAATATTTGGCTCCATAATTATAAGACTTCTTCATCCTTTTCATTTTGGACTTGGCATAACAAAAGAGAGTAAGCATAGAGAGGTAACTAAGTGGGAGAAGTTCATAATCTCCGGTGAAATTCTTGGTGGCTTCCAGCGAATTTATTTTTCGGTATATCCATTGTCATTCCCGTGAACAACGGTGCATGATCTGGTGTGGCAAGAATCTGAGCTCAATGTGTCATAGACACTCCATTAGTAGCGTTGAAGAAGCTTTGAGTATATTTTGGTTCGGTTTTACACTTTGAGAGTTTATTTTTCTGCTTTGTAGTTGTAACAATCATTTCTTCACTACATTTTAAACTCTACAAATTATAGTGGATTACTACTAAAATCTATTTCTGTGAAAATCTATGTTTAAGATTATAGCAAACATGAAGTATTTATTTAACTGTAGAATTCATGTAGCCTATAGGAAGTAGATCCGTAAGATTAGTAACCACATTGTAAGGAAGGCAAGAGGCAGAGTAAGTAACAGCAGATATTTTCCTCCCTTATTGGGGGAGCTAGATGAGGTAAACAACTAAGAAGACCAAGGTAAGAAACCAAGAGAGTTAGGCAATAATCATACTATCCACGAGAGAAGTGCACCTAACCCTGCCCTTTCTGAACTTCGTTTCCTCCCCATGTTTCTGTATGCCAATCATTGGCTTATGTTTTAAAGATGAGTAATGAACAGTGAATCAGTGATCCTATAGTGTTGGTACAACAAGGATCTATCACGGTCATGAGAAGATATAATGTAGAAGGTTGAGGGTTTATGAATTTTAAGGTATAGAAAATCAATTCATATAAATAAATACAACTGTACATGCCTTCAATCTATCCCAACACCACCAGAAATATGCCATAAACTTCTCTTCGCAAATGTCTACTCTGAAACATCAAAGTGAACATAAGAAACGTGTCAACAAGATGGATGAAATTTGCAAAATGGAAATCCCTCAAAGATTAAGACCAAAAAAAAAATAAGACGAAACGTCTATCTAATATGCTGAAAGGTAAAAAGTTCCAATCTCTAGCAGATGAGGGAAAAGACTTGCAACTTACCCATCCAATTGGAACCTTTCTCGAACATCAATGAGGTGAGGAGACGTGAACAGCCCGGTATGAAAACCACAATTACGCAATATGGACTCAGTAAAACAGCAAGTTGATCCCTTCATGAAGCCACGATAGAAACATATTCAGCGGTAAACCCATTACCAACAAAAACTCAATTTTGAAAATCGTTTCTAATTCAAAAAGTATACCATTCCCATTTATAACTATGAACCTTTGATAACCAAGAATTACCTTTCCTTTGGTGCCTGCCACATGAATAATCTTCATTTGTTTAATTGGCTCCTCTAATTCCAGAATCTACATTTCATTAATATCAAATATAATCTATAAAATTCTACACCACTGTGCACCAAATTTAAATTTAACTTTAGCAACTACATAAAGATACCTCAATGTAATCAAATAATAAATCAAAGCTGTCGCCCTTGCTGCTCTTATCAGTGCGACTGCGTTTGGTGATCAATGAAGACAGAGCCTCCATTGCCTCGTCATATGGTGACACTGTTGCATTCTAACCAAGTTTTACGTACCAAAAAAATTACACTGATGGGCTGTTTTGACGTAATTGGATGAAAAAATGGAATTACGTACCTGGCGACATATTTTATTTGGCGTGAAATTAGTTTAGACAATAAGATTACATAGTGAAAGCACGTAATACGTACACAAATATGTGCATGTGTGCATTTGGAGGAGAGAGAGAGGTAGGGAGAGGGAGAGGGAGTGGTGGAAAAGGTGAAAGAGTGGATAAGTAGATCGGGTTAGGATTTATGGAATGGAATGGAATATACAGCGAATGAGTTTTCAACTACATATTTCATCTAATCCATACTTTTTATCAAGTTTTCAACTATACGTTTCATCAATTTCTATCAAAATTTACCAAAAAAGATGATAAACAATGTTAACAACGGATAAAAAGATGTTTTGAAAAAAATTAGGAGGACAATCAAACCAAACATAATTCAGTCGACATAAAAATGCAATTTTAACAAGATCATGAGCTGCAACGTTTCCTTTATACTAAAACTTCTTCTAATTAAAAAATGCATTTTTATAAAATTAACCAAATGAGTCCAAAAACAACTTTTGACCATTAAAAACTCATTTTAACTTTTTAAAAGTCATGTCAAACGAACTCTTATACTTTGAGACGATCCCATCTAGTATGTGATACCATGTAAAATAACACCTTTTAGGTCATGAGGTTTTATAATCTTACATATTAGTTCCTGATTATTTTTATTTTTTTTAAACTTTAATTGGGTTGAAAGCAATGGTAGCAATCAGAGTACGTAAAATGAATACATGTGAGAAATTAATCTAAAAACCCAAATTTATTTTGATTTTATAGAAAAGTAATAGGTACATGTTTGGTATTGATTAAAATCAAATTTTGATTTTAACTCAAAGTCAAACAATCAATATTATCCACATATTTCATTGATTCCACAACTTTTCAACCACACATTCCATTAACTTTTGTCAAAATCTACTAAAAATTTTCACCAAACAAGGGCTAGATTCAAAGAATTTTTAAATTATAAATAATATGCTTATATTTATAAATTTTAATGTTTTCTATTATTTGATTGACCTTGTAAACTTTCATTTTATCAGTGACAATATAAGTTCAACCAATTTTATCTTTCGTTATCCAACATAGATTTTCAATACAATTTTGAATTTTCAGATCATACCAATATATTCGATTTTTCAGATCATACGCGAAGCGTAAATTCTTCGTCTAAATCAACCTTAAAATTTCCAAGCGATACTCAAATTTCCAAGCATACAATTCAAAGTGCCATGCATAGACGCCTGTGACTCGATGTCACGAGAATTCACCGCCCAGTCTCCTCAGCCTTCCAATCTATGCAGGGCCAGCCGTAAGGATGTGTAGGCGGTACGAATTCACAGAGCTACATAATTAGCGTTCGCAATTTTATGCAAAAAAGGCTCTAAAAGCTATAAATATTAGATGTACTTCCTTTTTTTAATTTGGTATATTAATGAGAGAATAAATTTTGAAGTTTGAATTTTCCAATTAATGGCCTCTCCTAATGGTCATCTTTTGCCATTTTTGAACCCACTAGTTAAGAAGGGAAAAATTGATGACTTCCATATTTATTGTGACCTTGAGAAATACTAGAAGTTCAGAATCTTTACAAGAATCGAGTCTTTGAAAAAATAACAGTAAGAATTTTAGGAAAAGTACAATTGTGTTATCGATACGGAATAAGGGGTCGAATAAAGACAACTAAAGTTATATGTCTGCAATTACATTTTCTCTCGCCATAATACATGTATCCTACAATCTCACAAGAATGTATTTTCTATTTTCGGTCGAAATTCTGAAAACTATAGTAATCTTCCATATCAACGTGCAAGATTTCAACTGGCAACCGAACTTTAGGTAAGGATGTCACATTTTCAGACTTCTATGATCATAGCAGGGGAGGTGAAGGTCACACTTAGCATCACCACCCCCAAAATGCAAATATCATATCGCATATTCTAATTCAACATACTACGAGCCACCTTAAATATGTAGCCTGTCATGAGAATTTGTTCAAGTCACGAGAAATTTCACAACCAATCCTATGAGAAGCATAAATCCTACTGATAAAATCAACCTTAGAATTTCAGAAATGAAGTACGAATTTCCCGATCATACAATGCTGTGAAAGTTCATCATTAAAACTATAAAAGAAAGGAACCAAGTCGTCTGTAATTGTGAACTTCTGAAAAGGCAAACTAGAAGGTTCAAAACTAATGATCTGTACGAGTGATAAAGATGAGAGACTGTTGGCTTTTGCTCCTGCAAGTAAATAGAAAAACAGCTGAAAATATAGTATACACCTGATAAAAATTCATCTTATAGGCATTTGTAACTAAAATATGTTTCCGATTTTTTTCCCTTTTCAATTGCTTGCTGAAATTAATGAATTTCATTACTGTTAATATCACCGCTATATGAATGTGTAATATCTATTAGGTCCTTATCTATTGAGAAAAGAATACCTTTCTTGATCCATGACTAAGGCTGTATCCCATCTAAAGCATTTTAAGTAGCAAGTTGCACCCCTGCCAAAGTCGTTTCCTGCATTTCAGATAGAAGAGATGATAAAAGTCTATGGCCAAGACGAAATTTTATGGAACCTAACAAAGGATTTTCAATATGACGAGTCTACTGAGCCTGCATCTCGCCATCGAAAATGTAATGTGATTTTAAAAAAGCTTTGAAGAAACCTTGTGATAAGATCCCGGAAATTACTTGTTTCTATCAGGATGTCAGACCAAAAGTTTCAATTAAATTTGTGTCTTTTGGCTGGTTGATAATCTTTTCAAACATATCCTTTAGCTTGGCATGATGGACCATCTCTTCTAGGATTATATCTTCAATTCCTGCAGCAGGTTTCTTTTGATTCTCATTTTCTTTTGAGGAAGAAGAGAACACTAGCTCAGATAAGCGGTCCTTTTGAGCTTGCCTACAGTACTTATCCCCCTCAGTTGTCCCAGATGTCATTAGATGGTATGTGTAGACTACTTTCTTCTGGCCAAGCCTGTATGCACGGCTTATAGCTTGCCTTTCCACAGATGGATTCCATACAACATCCAGGAGAACTATCCTTGAAGCCCCGATTAAATTTATACCCTCAGAACAGCACTTTGTTGAGGCAAGCATTACCTTTACTTCACTCTGTGGATTGTTGAATAAATTTATCCAGATCTGCCTCTGCTTCTGTTCTAGCTTTCCTTGCATCGTGAAAACTTGCCTTCCGTCCACCCACTCGAAAATTGCCATTAGCTGGTCCTTTATTAATTCTAGAGGCTGAATGTACTGGCTAAATACCAACACCTTTTCATTATTGGCAATGCTGAGGCGGACAAGTTCCAAGAGAAATCTTGTTTTCACACCTTCATTCGGATTAAGCCTACAAGCCTCTAATGCGTCCTGGTCAATTTTGAACTTTTCTTTTTCTGTTGAATGGGATCGTAAGAAAAGGAAAGGGTGCACAGAGATCAATGCTACCTTGTGTTCAAATTCAAAAGTGTTTGGTAAGCCTTCTATCCTCTCAAGTAGGCTCTTTTGCAATGTAGGGGGTCTCAGAAGGATCACGCAGTCTCTCAAACCAGGAAGACTCTGCCGAAGAATGGCGCCTTTGTGTATGTGAACAAATGGTGCTATTGCAGATTTAAGTTTCTCTATCGAAGCATTGTCAAATGGGTCTGCAATGTAAATAGAGTGAGGTCCTTTATATTTTCCCCTCATTTTTGTCCCCCTGGAAGTGATCATTTCTGCAAACTCTCTCTCTTTTCCAACTGTGTCAGCAATTGCTGGTCTTACTAGGCGCAATGTGTTGAAGAGCTCCGCAAAGTTGTTCTGAAAAGGAGTCCCAGAAAGAATGACACACTTTTCTGTCTTGAGTTTCAGGAGCGTATTCCAGATACTGCTTCGGTCGTTGCGAGGAGTGTGCCCTTCGTCGAGAATAACCAATCCAGGATTTTCAAGAAGTATCTTCTTCAGAGGTTCATACTCCTCGTCAACAATGCTTCTCTTTCTCTTCTTCATCTCTTTCCCCTTAACAATTTCTTCTCCAGCCAGCTTTTCATAAAGAGTATAGCTGATTCCCAAAACACTTGGCCTTTTATCCCATGAATATACTTTTACCCAACGAATTGCATTCTTGTCGCGGCATTTTCTTTTGGGCAGATGTTTGAGAGCCAACTTGTTTTCCTTCCCGGAGAACTCAAGACTGCCTAGGTTATGGAATGGGAAATTAACTTCCCATTTCCTGAACTCTTCTTCCCAAGTGAGGAGCATACTGGCTGGAGCAATAATCATAGGTCGGCAGTTTGGAAACAATTTTAAATATGTCTCCAAGAAAACAATAGCCAAACGGGTTTTTCCAGTGCCGGGAGCATGAGATATGATGCATCCCCCCACTCCACTTGGATCAGAAGTCCTCAGTTCTGTGAGATCAATGCTTCCGGCTAAGTTCTTCCACAAAAACTCAAAGCCTTCTTGCTGATGTTTGTACAGGCCTTCTCTAAGACGAGGACTTAAATTCCAAACGGATCCTTCAGCTTTACTGATGAAACCTGTAACATTATCCACTGATGATTCTAAATCAAGTCCATCAGGCATATATAACTTCTCTTTGTCAGAACATCTTTTCCTGTCTGATTCTCGGTAGGTTTTCTCCATCTGCAAGCGTAGAATAAAAAAGTTTCACACAAGCAAGTTCATAATTCAATCAAAGAGGATTGTAGGACTAATCAAATCAAAATACTTACCCATGGGGGCATTAATTCTTCCGGTTCACAATCCACATAAGGACAATACCTGCATCTTACACCAATGTCATCTTGTAAGGCCAAACAGTGCAACCCTCTAGAGCATCTGTCGTGTTGAGTCTCTTTAGCATCAGGATCTTCTGCAATTTTTTTATCATTCTGTTGGCCATTATCAGAATGGTTAGTCTTTGCACAGCTTTCTCAAACATGCTGATGAAACATTAATTCTTGATTCACAAACAAACAACGAACTGCCCAGCTGGAATAATGAAATACCAGACTAATGGACCCTTGGATATGTTTCCAGGATTGTATTATAAACTAATAATTGGATGATACGACTTCTAGCACACCCATATTGGAAATTTGATACTGAATTTTTCTCTTTTTTTTTTTTTGGTCAAAAATAAGTCATTAAAAAGTGGTGGATAACTAGAAAATCTAGAACAGAGAAGCCTTTTCTGGCAAATAAGCAGATGAAGAAAAAATATGTAATTAAAATTATTTCCAAACATTTATATTTTTCATCACAAATGTTAGTCGATAATAGTCAAAGATTATTCCCCTGATAACCTAGTCAAAGGAATTTAGATAGCTTCTATATGATAATTAATTGTTTCTTGAAAATTTCATACCAAGTGAAAGCAGATCTCTATTTCACATTTCCACGTACTGTTTCTGGTCTAAAGTAAGAAGAGCAATCCTCTTTTGGGATCTTTACCAAATATTTTGGAGAAAATGCACGTTCAAAATGATACGTATGGAACTGACTCGAATATTTAAAGTGGTTCATTTCCATGGAAAATAGTTGCTTAGAAGTTTCAATTTTCAAGCATTTTATTGATGTTCTACAATGATAAGGTCAATAACAAAGTGCAAGTCATTTAATCAGTCAAACTTTCAACTTCCCTAAACATAACAGAAAAAATTACTTTCATATTATACACATTTAATGCTGGACTTACCTCATGGCAATTGAAGGAACCCATTTCCTCTAATGTGAGAGCTAAGCACGCTTCAGCAAACAAACCTTCCACCATTTTGTCATATTCTGATTGTTCAATCGGTTTTGGGACCTCATCTTCGAATCTGAATTTCAAAGGAAGAGTATATTGAGGTGATGTTTCCTTCTTAGCTTCTTCATCGCTTTCTTCCTTGTCAAAATAAGATTCCTTATTCAGTACAGAATCTGAGAGAATTCTGATGAAATCGTAATGCTTTTGTGAAGTAACTGGCTTCTTTTTTGTTGGCTGCATAGTTTCTTCCTTTTTTTCACCCATCTTATCATCCACGAGGTTTTCATCATCGCAATGCGAAAGGTCTCTCTTCTTTGAGGTATGTTTTGCAACAGATCCTTTCAAATTACTGTAATCTTCAGTCATTTTGTCTTGTAGATTATGTTCCATGGAGGAGCGTGATGACTCCACATCATCAGACGAATCAGAAATCTCCACTGAGTAATGTTCACGATCCACACTATCAAATCCACTGTCACTAGGAGAAAGCAATTCATCTGATGAACCCAAACTAGTTCTGTCAACTTTCGATTGATCTTTTAGAATTCCCTTCTTCAATCGAGTCTGACTTGCAATCAGACGTCCGCTTCCATGCGATAATATTTCATCTCCTTGGGAGGAAGCAACTTCATTGTCATATAGACTAATAGTTTTCTCACTGTCTCTGCCAGAAACAGTAATACGTTGGACAGAACCTGCTCTTTTGTTTTTGTTTTCATCAATTTCCTTCCATTCAGATTGGTTCTCACAGTCTATCAAACAGAGAAAAAAATTTGTAAAAAAATTGAATGTAACCTTTTATGTCTTCATGCTGAATGAAAAATGATTTTAAAAACTCCCAAAGCATAAAAATACAATTTTTAAAAGCAATCATAATAAGAAACTATGCTACTGTCCACCTAATTGTAGTTGACAAACGGAAATAGACAGGATATATATTTTTGCTCGTACCTCTAGCATTTTCACTGCAATAGGCCACAGAATCTCCTTCATTATGTCCTTGCCACGTAGAGAAGCTTCTCATGGGTGAAGATGGTTGTTCTTTTCTTCTGAACTCAGCTTCATCAATTCTTTCAATCTCAATTTCCTCAGAACTTGCATCTTCATTTTTGTTCCCTACAAGGATACACTAAAATTTAGGAAAACCAACTGTTTGTGTTAATTGGCAAGTCTGTAGCCAAACATTTTTCACTGTAACGTTGCTGTCTTACGTATCAGATATCTGATAAGTTGAAGATAAGAATATCTTTTTGCTCGTACCTCTAGCACTTTCCCTGCAATCAGCAGCAGAATCTACTTCATTATATCCTTGCCCAGTAAAGGAGCTTCTCATGGATGAAGATAGTGGTTGTTTTCTTCTGAACTCAGCTTCATCAATTCTTTCAATGTCAATTTCCTCAGAACTTATGTCTGCATTTGTGTTCTCTACAAGGAGACATGAAAATTTAGGAAAACCTACTGTTTCGTATTAATTGGAAAGTCTGTACCAGCAACATTTTTCACAATAAAACATTAATGTTTTACTTCTAAAAGAAGCCTACTGTCTTACGTATCTGATATCTGATAAGTTGAAAAGAGAACAAAAAAGAAGGGGGCATTTTACTTCGACGCACATGTAACAGTAGGTGC
>CAIGRN010086109.1:0-35002 GCA_903798345.1 Fraxinus anomala | reverse complement strand
GAATAATGAGAATTTATTTATAGTTGAGAGTATATATTTGCTAAGCAAACTTTCATATGTAATGCTTTAGGTAATCTCTTGAAGGGCATCATATCAATCTTTTATTGTCTGGTTATTATCAATGTCGAGATTTGTCATCATGCAAAGAGAATTATTGATGTGTAACACCATAGATAATAAAGTATCTTTGGTGCATAAAACTAAAAATTTATGGTGTCTAGATCTGGGTAAGATCTCGATAAAACAGCTCAAAAAATATGATCAAAGAGACGGCATCTCTCTCTATAGGAATCCCATTTTACCAAAACAGCACAAAAACCTGCAGCAAATTCTCTGAAGAACAGAACATTATTTCTTTTACACGTTTAGGAACCGGGAAATGTAATATTGTACAGTTCATCACATAAACTTTCTAAAAACACAATAAATTTCATGTATAGACATCTAAAGCATGTGAAAGGCATATAACCAGCCTCCGAAAGTGCAGGATGTGGGATCGGTGTATTCTGCTTTGCCTACATACTGGAATGCCCAACCCGAACATGAACTCGGTGCCATGAGGTGTTCAGTATCCCTCTCAAGTTCCAAATAACTTCTACATCTTCAGGTTGCACATTTGCAGCTGTGTCCACCTGCCAGTAATAAGAAAAATGTAATACCACAGTTGACACGGAGTTGAGGAAAGCAGTGACAGTGGCCAACTTTTTTCATGCACTCGTAATAATTTCCAACGACAAGCGCCAAACTATATCTTCAAGTTTTCATAAGATCCTGTTGGCTAATCTTAAAATAAATAATAAAAAAGAGTAGAAATTAGTTTTAAGTGACTTGTTTTCAAACATGTTTGGATAGCTTTGTTTAAGTAAACTAAAAAACTAATTATATCGAAAGTAACTATGCCTTGTGTCAAAATAAGTAACTCATTTTCTTCTTTCTCCAATAATGAAGTTATGTATTCAAACATGCTCTCGATTATCGCAAAACATGCACGTACAACTAACACACACTGCTTCATAATAAATACATAACATACCGCTTTAGCAACAATCTCAGCAATCCATGGGATATCAGCCTCAACCTCGAAAAGCACCCATGCCCATTTGTCGCTACTTGGATCATCAGAGATGTAAGGAATGCCAGCTTTCTGAAATTTAGAGGCTTCCATCCAGGTTTTGCCACCATCGATGGACAAATCAACTCTCTCTATGCCACGTCCACCTCCTGATACGGCATAACCCTTGATAGTTATCTGAAAAGTGACAATTGACACAGTATACCTTAATGTAACTTTACTTGCAGGACAATTCAAGTGAGCACAGAGCCACATGAACTGCTCCATTCATCAGCTATTGATTATTTTGTGCTACGAAATAACGCTGATTTTAGTGAATAAAAGAGTTAATGTTCAACAGAACTTTTCAGTTTTATGTATAAATCAAAGGTCAACACCCCATGCAGTCATTCAATCACTTCAAAGTAAGCAAATTATTGAGAAAGGAATAAAGATTTTGGAAAGAGGTTATTTTTGGGGACTATCCAAATCAAACAAGGGCATTCAAATGTAGGCAGAGTAATACTCTTATGCTGTTATGTCTTTTTGAACTCTGAATTTTAAAATACACTATGACCAAATTGTTGTACATACTAATCTATTTCCATCATGTTCATCAAGTTTTCTAGCCTATCTAAAAATAAGTGTGTTTCAACAGTGCAGTACTCAAAAGCAGCTAAAACAAAATTCACTTTAACAGTTCTAGGTATTATTCTCTCATTTCGGATTCTTGAATTTCATTCCATATGATTATATTAGCGTTGGATGCATAGACAAATATGTTATACCAGAAATGCGTAATAGTCAGTCTACCACCAACTAATTAGATATCTGACACCACACGAGTATCTTTGCTTCTGACGATTATCCGACAAAAGCATATACTTTTGCTGGAGTAGAGGTTTAATGGCACACTAATGTTCGAATTTTCTGCAGCAAATTCTTTGACCAAAGTGGCATTTACCGATGTGTGCACTCTCACACTTATTACAGTTCGTGACCGTTCTAGGTATGATTGAAACCTCTGTTTTATCTTCCTTATTTGAAGCAAAATTATTTTCATGTCTTCCCGGGTCCATTCCATTTGGATTTGTTCTGATCACTGCCATTACTCTCATTTGGTGATGAAGTACAAAGCTTTTGTGTAACGCCCCGAAAATTTTAGAATTAAAATTTAATTGTTTTTTTTTTTTTTGTAGTAGCTTGAAGTTGAGGGACTAAAATTTTTATTTGAGTCAAATAATTAGTTTTTGATAGAGCAAAGATTAGTATATCAATATTGGACTCTTTTAGTCGGTTTTAATATATTAGAAGTCTTTGACTCGATAAAATGTTGATTTGAATAAGTTAGACCCAAGATATTGAAGTTTATAAAAGTTGTTATTATTAGTAGTATTTAATTTAAATTAAATATCACCAACTTTTAAGATTGGNAAAATGTTGATTTGAATAAGTTAGACCCAAGATATTGAAGTTTATAAAAGTTGTTATTATTAGTAGTATTTAATTTAAATTAAATATCACCAACTTTTAAGATTGGTCTGCACATGTGCTTTAGTTTGGATACAAACAAATTCTTATGTGACTTGTATATTTATTCCAACAAGTACATTGTCATGATAACTCTACTTTTGACTAAGAATCTTTCTATTTAAATACAAATATACAATACAAACTCTATCACTTTGAATGTGATGGGTATTAAATATGTATTTTATACAAATTCAAGTACATGTGTCATAGTATGATTTGTTTTATCAAGATTCAATTCCTATCCAAGTTTGGTACACATTTTTATCCCATCACAATTGTACTATGAATCAACTACTATTTTTTAAAAATATAAATAGTGTGCAATTGTCCCATTATTCTCTACCAAGAATTGTTACACGATAGAGAGACAGAGAGAGAAGCATATAAAGAGGATTTTTTTTCACGTGCATTCTTTTACGATACTTCAATAAACAAGGTAAGATACTTTTGTACAAGTGATTTGTTTCCTTATGCTGTTATATTCAATAATTTATGCATCAATTGCCAGTGAACTTTCGAGTTTGACCTAACAAAATGTGAAATCTTTCGGGAATTCAAAATGAGAAATGATGGGTATCTTGCTTGGTCACCGATATACGTCACAGTGAGAAATGTGGTATGAATTGTCTATATTATTGTTATATAATTGCGTATGGGAACTGCACGTATCTTATTGGGTATTTTTAAATACTCACTCTTACTATAATTTTTCAGGTTAGTTCGGATCGATTGGAACTTTGACGAACGGTGTAGCGGACTGCCAAGGAATTTTCGACATGCGAATAACACTAAGTTTTACTGCCTTTAGATTTATTAGTTTGAATTGTTCAAATATTATTATTGAATTAGTCAGTTAAGAATGTATGTTTTTTTTAGATACTATTTCATGATTTAAATTTTGTTTGAATTGTTCAACTATTATTATTGAATTAGTTAGTTAAGAATGTATATATATTTTTAAAAATATACGATTTCATGATTTAAATTAAGTTTATGAATGTTCCAATATCTTGTTTATTAAAGAATTCTATATTTTATCGTTTTGCAAAGAAATCGAATTTTTTTGTAACACTCCAAGGTTTTTGTGAAATTTTGGGACGTTACATTTTGGTTGAAACGTTGGAATTCCTGCATTTTAATAATCTTTAATTCAGCTTGTTCTATCACTAAAATAAAGTGACTCCTTGAGCTTTTGCCATTTTTACATCTCCATTCAACTCTGGGTGTAATCCCTGGATGAAGAGTTCAATTTTAAGTTCATCCATACTGACCACGTTTGGAGCAAAACAAGATGTCTCATTGAATTTCTTAACATAGTGACTCAATCCTCTATATTTGAACATTATTTCATTCAGCATGTCCCCTCACGTATCATTTCCTACTTTTTTCTGTTTTTGAAAATTTGCGTGTCAAGGAGTCCGTGTCGAGTCGGACACGAAGATAGTCACTAACAGATTGGGTTCCTGGACATAGGTGGACGATGTCATTGAGTTTTTGGTTACTAGTGGAAGTTGAGAAGTATTTATTTATGAAGAGTTCAAGAAAGAGTTCCAATTATCTGAGTCATGTCATAAATTCTTCTATTCTATTTCTGTTGGGAAGCAATCACACATGGAGAAAAATACTAGGATCTGTGCGTTATGGGCTAACCATGCTTCCATGCGCATGCTCTAGGCCTCTTTTTCTCTTTTTTGAACCATTGTTTTATATTTTCTGATATTTTTTAAACACTCATAGTCATAGGATGGTGTAGATGTTATGGGATTGTTTTGCCCTTTATTATCCTCTCCATTATCTGGTTCTAGTCTGGATCATTTTGGTGGGTATTGGTTATGGTACTACTACAGTTCGACGGGGTAATGCTACTACTACCATGAAATAATTGCTAAGTATTCTGCTATGGTTTTTGCAATATTACCATTTACTTATAATTTCTTTCATTTTTGTTGCAACTTGGTAGTTTCTTCTGCTTCCAAGCCTTAAATATAGAATGTCTAATTCTAAGAAAATAAGTTACAACATAATTTAAAACACAACTTACTTGGACAGCTCGGCTTGTCTTGCGATACTTGGATTTCACTAGAAATAGTCTACGAGACTCGTAACCGTGCTCTGATACCACAATTGTAAACCCCCCTTTTCTGATGTTCTATTTTTATAATGGATTATGCTACATGTACGCTCTTATGTACATCTTCCCTTACACTTTGTCACATGGCATCATCATCTCCTTTGATTTTTCCAACAATCTCTCTCTCCTGCCTAAATTATGCCACGTAAGAGGAAGTGCACACAAGAATGTACATTTAGCATAATTGTTTTATAATATACCTCTTTATCCACGAAACATTCTCTTTTCTCTTCTGTAAAACAATGTTGATGTAATGACTCATGGGTACGGGTACTAAATCACTGAATCTGTTACTTAAAAGAATTGGGTATGTGTACCTATAGACTAGTAGGTGTACCATGATATTGGGTACCCTTGTCAACTCTGGGCAGAAAGCTACGTTAACTTAAAATCTACTATTGCGTTATTATACAAAAATGATGCAGAAGTTTTAGGTCAAACTACAGAGGATAAAAGTCGTATTTTTTATTTCTTTGCAAATACGGTAATTTCATAACATAATTATCATCCTTGCAAAAGAGAGAATTGGTGGGTTATTATTTAGAACAAAAGTACATTATTTTTCCTACACGTGACTTTGAGCTTTAGAGATCAATATATCTACAGCCGGTATATAAGAAAACTCCAAGCCATCAGGCGTTAAGTCCTAATTGTTCTTTCTAGATTCTATTTAGCCCCACGAAGCATAATAATCTGATAAGTGGAAAATGAAGAGAATTACTATAGCACACTGAGCGAAATATGATGGAAGTGTGTGTAGATGCATGAATGTCATGATATGATATGATATGACATATTCTCTCTTCTGTTATCTTTCTTTTATCTACTGGGCACAACGTGAATCCATGGTTGTATCACCTGAGCTCAAGTAAATATGGGCACAGGGATCACATTAAAGACCTCATTGAATCCATGGCTTCGAATATAGTCCACTCCTTGAAGTAGCTATATCACCAGCTTGTAGTTCATTATCTAGTTTACTTCACCAAGTGTGTCATATCACAAGCAAGTACGTGAGTTGGGGATAACATTAAAGACCTCATTGCTTCCTTAATGGTAGTAATATGAGGCTAAAATCCAGCACAACTGTGCATTGTGCGTGAAGTTGCAACCAACTGAAAATTGCAATTAAGTCCCACATATTTTATTTTCTATTTCTACTCAGTTTCTTATCTCTTGAATTGAATCCTAATTTCTTACTTTTTGAAACTAATAGCTTATTTCTAACTAGAAAATTAAAATAGTTGAGGAAATTAATTTCTCTAAGTTGTTTTATAACAGCTTTTTAGTATACCAAATCTCATAAAAGCGATAAAGAGATAGTTTTAATTTATAATTCGTTCAAACAGATAAATTAAAATGAGAAGAAAGATAAAATGAAGCAGCAATTTTATCAAGTAGCGCATTGAGCCTCATGGATTTACGAAATTTAACGTGTATATATAATAAGGAGTTGTTATTATAACAACTTAGAAGATTAGACTCCTTAATATGTTAAAGAAAGATAGAATTTGGCAATTAAATTTATGAGATAAGAAATTAGGATTTGAACTTAAGAAATAGAAATTTTTGTGGCTCGAAATTAATTTACGAACCTAATGGTACTTAATTTAAACAATATATCTGGTTGCAAAGGACCCATCTAGTGCATCACCACATTAGACCATAACCCCATATTGCTGCTATTAAGTATGGAGTGTGGTATTCCATTGTAATCCTCAACACCACCTACTAGTTTGGGACACTTGACAACTAATGAAGGAAGCTAAGTGATGATCTACAAGTAGGCAATAAGATACTTAGAAAAGGATGAAATAGATTTGAAGTTAACCTGTTAAGGAGGTGAAGCCATCTCCATGTCCTCCAATTGAAACATTTCTTACCCTTGAAGGCTAGTTTAGATAGACTCCTAAACCTTAAATCAACAGCACCCAATTCTTCTTTACTTCACGCACATTGCAACACACAAAATAGGAAGGAGGAAAGTTGTACAAGTAAATAATACAAAAAAATCTAATAAGGAAGTTGGGATTCTCACTTTTGGGTAAGAATCTACTATTCCCTTTGTCTTTATGAATTTCAGAGTTTTAAAAACCTAGAACACGTTTCAAATGAAGAAAATCATATCTTTGTGCGAGCATATATTTGAAACCACAGGTACTAGTACCAAAGTACAAAAACACAGTGTGCACACACCTAGTTCAGAGGTTCACATACTTACACATTACACACACCAAAGGATACTGGTATAGGAGGTACCCCTACATAACTTAAAGGTACCCTTAGCAGTATTTAAACAAAATAAAAAACTCAGAAGGTACTCGTACCCATTCTTAAGGTAGCAAAGCCTGATTTCAGGATACCCATTCCCAGATAATGGTATTTAAATGCTATTATTACTAAGATGAAACATTAAATACGTGTTATTACGAAGTACTTGGTAGGAACAGCCGGTCAATGTACCAATCTACAAACCAATGAGTAAAATATGTATCTAGGGTTTTATCTTTCGTGTTTATTTACACAAGTTATTATGTGAAAGAGATGTTATCAGATGTAATCTTACATGTTAAGTTGCATTATGTGATTACCACCCAAATTTTCTTTACTTTACGCACATTGCAAACACACAAAATAGGAAGGAGGAAAGCTGTACAAGTAAATAATACGAAAAAATCTAAAAAGGAAGTTGGGATTCTCACTTTTGGGTAAGAATCTACTATTCCCTTTGCCTTTATGAATTTCAGAGTTTTAAAAACCTAGAACACGTTTCAAATGAAGAAAATCATATCTTTCTGTGAACATATATTTGAAACCACAGGTACTAGTACCAAAGTATAAAAACACAGTGTGTACACACCTAGTTCAGAGGTTCACATACTTGCACATTACACACACCAAAGGAAATTGGTATAGGAGGTACCCCTACATAACTTAAAGGTACCCTTAGCAGTATTTAAACAAAATAAAAAACTCAGAAGGTACTCGTACCCATTCTTAAGGTAGCAAAGCCTGATTTCAGGATACCCATTCCCAGATAATGGTATTTAAATGTTGTTATTACTAAGATGAAACATTAAATACGTGTTATTATGAATTACTTGGTAGGAACAGCCCGTCAATGTACCAATCTACAAACCAATGAGTAAAATATGTATCTAGGGTTTTATCTTTCGTGTTTATTTACACAAGTTATTATGTGAAAGAGATGTTATCAGATGTGATCTTACATGTTAAGTTGCATTATGTGATTACCACTCATCGTCGTGTTATAACATTGTAAGATCGTTATGAACTTATTTATGATTAAAATATGCATCACGTATCATGTCTAGCATGAATTTAATGTGATAAATCTTCAAGCATCATTCACATAATAATATGATGATAAAATTAAGGGAATAACATCAAGAGCATGCATATGTATGAGTCATGAGTTGTACATTAAAATGGGTCAATGGGCATCGCAAGAGGACACCTAATGGATCATCTGGTGGTCTGATGATTGGATACAGGCTCAACCCTGGGGGGATATTTGGTGTTGTGATATCTCGCTGGGGACCAACTAGCATGTTATCAATATTATGAGAAAGATAACACACGAATTGGCAACAAGAAACGCGTGTCACTGTGGCAAAGAAAGAATTGGCAATATTATTGCCTAGACACTTTTATAGTTATTATACAAACTCGTGGTGTACATTGTACAATCATTGACTCCATACTAGGCCAACAGATAAGGAAAGACAAAAACAGAACAGAATAGAACCGAAGAGAACATGACATGACATGTGATTCATATATCTTACCCACACATGCATCATATTTTATTCACTGAGTATGTCATATTCATCCTAATTATTATCCCACTTTTCAGATCATTGAAGAAGATAGTTGGACTTCGATGCGGGATGGCCAACAATTTCATTGGGCAATGCTGGTAGAGAAGAAGGAATGGGAGCCTCTTTTGTTTATAGGGAATAAAAATTAAAAGAAAGGAAGTTAGCTTTTTGTGGTTTTGGTTAGGAAACCATGCATAACTCATACTCCATTCCCCTTAATTTTTAAGTAGTTTTAACATGGCTTCATGAAGTGTCGTAGAACAACTCTATTTTGTACGGAAAAAAAGATTATGCATATGCCTACTGCCATTTGACCTAAGCTTCTGCACTCACTTGTATAATGCAAATGCGAAATCAGCCTTCTACTTAGAATACTATTCTGCTTGTAAATTGGTAAGGGTACTAATATTCATGGTGCACCTATCTATCCTGACAAGGTGATGGTACCCAATTCAGTGATACCTGCACCTTCTAATTAGGTACAGTACTTACATAAATAGTACCAGTATATATTTTGCTGAGAATCTTGATCAAATCAAATAAATTCTGATTAGATTGTTGCCTAATTCTTAGGGAAAGTTTGTTGTAAACTCTATCTTCTAAGATTCCTAGAAATCTAGATGTATAGATGTAGATATAGTTTGTTTTGTTGTAACTTATCTTCTACTATAGATTTAGTTTGTTGTCATAGTGCTTATCTCTTGGTTGTTGTGATAAAGCTTATCTTTTGGTTGTAATCTATAAGCTTATCAAGTAGTTGTAATCTCTCTATAGAAGGAAGATTGTTCCCTTCCTTGTTCATAATAAACACATTACTTTTTCTTTTTTTTTATCATAGTCCATATGGTATCAAAGCCATCATAATTGGCTATTCTCTAAGTATTATTTTGCCACTCTTTCAGATTTTGTCCTTCTTTCCCTTGCTGTTTTTGTTACTATCTTTTTACCATGTCAGAAATTTCTGAATCCACTCCTTCTGTTACTGCTGGGTCCACATCCAATTCACATTCCCACTCCCTTCAAATCACCACATTCCGCCTTAATGAGAACATTCTCCCAGGTGGTCACAATCTGTTCAGATGTAAATTAGAGGAAGAGGCAAAATTGGCTATTTGACAGCTGATACCACAGAACCAGGAAAAACCGACTCCAACTCTGCCACTTGGGATGCAGAGAACTCCATGATCATGGCATGGCTGGTGAATTCCAAGGAGGAGATCAGCTCGAATTATATGTACTATCCTACTGCCAAGGCTCTTTGGGACAACATTACTCAAATGTATTCAGACCTTGGAAATCAGTCCCAAATCTATGAGTTACAACTCAAACAGGGCGATATTCATCAAGGTGAGAATTCAGTTATCAAATACTTTAATATCCTCAAGGGTTTGTGGCAGGATCTTGACTTATTCAATGACTATGAGTGGAAGAATTCGAATGATTGTAACTATTTTAAGATGGTAGAAAGTTCCCGAATATTCAATTTTTTTGCTGGGCTCAATGTCAAGTTTGATGAAGTTCGGGGTAGAATCAATGGTCAACAACCCCTCCCATCTCTCGGTGAAGTATTCTCTGAAATGCATCGTGAGGAAAGCGGTAGGAATGTTATGCTTAGGAAGAAGATCTCTACTGGACTTGTGGAAAACTTGGCTTTACTAGGTACTGCAGCTATTGCTTGCCAAAGCACAAATTGTTGAGACACCCTTTTTGAGCAAAAACCAATTAAACTAACTTCTACAACTGCTGAAACCCACTCCGTCAACTCCTGGTACTCCTAAGTATCTCTAACTCAGTCAGGTAGTCCTTCGTATGCATATTCTCTCTCATTATTTGCACATTGGATCATAGATTCAGTTGTCTTTGACCATGACTAATTTGTTCTATTTGTTCATCTCTTATACACCTTTTTTCTGGAGATTAAAAAGTACGTATTGCAGATGGAAGCTTATCTTCTATTGCTGGCCGAGGCTCTATTCGTTTATCTTAAGATTGTTCTACAATCTGTTTTACACGTCCCAAAACTCTCTTGTAATATCTTATCTGTGAGTCGTTTATCTAATGATTATAATTGTTGTGTTGCTTTTTGTACCTCTGTGAATTTCAGGACTAGAACTCGGGGATGATGATTTGCAATGCTAGATTGATAGACATCTCTACTATTTTGATGACAACCAGTTCAAGAAAAAAAAAGCTCAGAGCTTTATTGGTAGTGTTCGTTCAATCTCTGTTGATGATCAAATAATGCTTTGGCATAATAGATTAGGACATCCTAAGTTTTTTTCTATTTAAAACATTTGTTTCCAGGTTTATTTAAAGGATTGATTGCACTTCTTTTAATTGTGAAACTTGTTTCTGGCCAAGAGATATCGAAATTCTTACAAAATATGCCTCAAAACCTTTTTATTTGATACACGGTGATGTTTGGGGTCATTCTACAATTACCACTATAACCCAAAAAAAAATGGTTTGTGACGTTTATTGACAATCAACGTGCCTATGCTGGCTTTGTCTAATGAAAATCTAAATCTGAGGTGGCAAAACTTTTCAAGGATTTTTATTCTACGGTCGAAAACCAATTTCAAACCAAAATAAGTATTCTTCAAAATGACAATGGAACAGAATTTTATAATGAGTGTTTTGGTGATTTTTTGCTACTAAAAGGTATTTTACATCAATCAACTCGTAGGGACACTCAATAAAATGGAATTGCAAAACGTAAAAATAAACACTTACTTGAAGTAGGTAGAGCTCTTATGTTTCATATGAATGTTCCTAAATATCTTTAGGGAGATGCAATCTTAACAAGTTGTTATTTGGTTAATATAATGCCTACTAGGATTTTAAACTATGAACACCTTTAAAAACTCTTGAGCATACTTTTCCAAACACACACCTTACTTCAGATTTGCCATTAAAAATTTTGGGTTGTATGGTGTTTGTCTATGTGCCAACTCATCTCTAGTCTAAATTCGATCCAGAGCCAAAAATGTATTTTTCTAGACTATGCTCCTGATAAAAAAAGGGTATAGGTGTTTTAATCCCTCCTTTAGGTAAATTCATGTTAGCATGAATGTAAACTATCTTGAAAATTTTCCTTTTTATAGCAAAACTACTCTTCACGGGAAGAGTCCAAATGAAGATCAGTTTTGGCAACAAAAACAACTGAAACCTACATTACTTTTTCCTGAAAGAAACCAGAAAATAGAGGTTTTAAATAGTGAAAAGGGGGAAAATACTGATGTATCCATGCCAACTAAAACAGTGTCACGAACAGGTGGAAAAACTCTACAACCTATGTCCACTGAGCTCCGTGTTTAAATTAAGCACAGGTTTAATTCTAATACTGAGAATAATCCGATCAATCTTGAGCATGGCCAATCATCACCTCCAAGTTCTCAAAGTCCAGGTAATCTTTATATGAACTCCATTCTTTTACCTCTTTCTGAACTTGATATCCCTATTGCAATTCGGAAAGGAGTTAGGAATTGTACCAAATATCCCATTGCTAAATATCTGTCCTATCAAAGACTCTCAGAAAATATAGAGCTTTCACCTCAAAATGTCTCTCACTTGTTTATTCCTAGAACTATTCATGAAGCACTAGGACATTCAGAGTGGAGGTCAGCAATTCAAGAAGAAATGAATGCTCTTCAGAAAAATAAAACCTGGGAAATTGTTGATCTACCTAAGGAGAAAAAGACAATGGGATGTAAGTGGATTTTCACAATCAAGTGTAAGACCGAAGGTAGTATTGAAAGGTTAGTAGCTAAAGATTTCACACAAACCTATGGAATTGACTACCAAGAAACATTTGCACCTGTTGCAAAAATCAATTCTATTCGGGTTTCACTCTCTCTTGCAGTACACTTTAATTCACCTTTACACCAATTAGATGTAAAGAATGCTTTCTTAAATGGTGATTTGGAGGAAGAAGTGTTTATGGATTTGCCACCAAGTTTCGAAGAAAAGTTGGGAAAAGAAAAAGTTTGCAGATTAAGAAGTCCTTGTATGGCGTTGAGCAATCTCCTAGGTCCTGGTTTGAAAGATTCGGAAAGCCAGTCAGGCTTCAAGGATATATTCAAATTCAAGTTGACCATACAATGTTTTACAAAAAATCGTAGGGAAAATTGCTGTGTTAATTGTTTATGTAAATGACATAATCATTACTGGTGATAGTCCACAACTTGATAAAATTGCTGTGTAATTATTTATGTAGATGACATAATCCTTACTGGTTATGATAAATTGAAGAAAGCCCTAAATCGTGAATTAGAGATTAAAGATTTGGGTTCCCTGGAATACTTCTTTGTTAGTATGGAGTTTGCTGGATCCAGAAAAAGTACTCTCATTTCTCAAAGGAAATATATACTTGACTTAATTAGGTGAAACAAGTTTACTTGGATATAAGGCAGCAGAAACTCCTATAGAACCGAATTTGAAACTCCAACCAGCAAATCCGAAAGAGGTGATTGACAAGAGAAATATCAAAGCTTAGTTGGGAGACTTATTTCTCTCTCGTACTCATGCTGACATTGCATTTGATGTAAGCATGGTTAGTCAATTCATGCACTCGCCAAATCATAGACAGTTTGATGTTGTTTACAGAATTTTAAGATACTTAAAGGAGACTCCAGGAAAAAGACTTCTATATGAGAATTGAGGACATCTCCAAGTAGATGTGTTTACTGATGTAGATTGGGTGGGAAGTGTAACTGATAGGAGATCAACTTTGGGATACTGTACTTTTGTTGAAGGCAATATTGTGACTTGGAGGAGTAAAAAACAAAATGTTGTGGCTAGAAGTAGCATTGAAGCTGAGTTTAGAGCAATAGCCCATGGCATTAATGATGTTTTGCGGATTAAACAGCTACTCGAAGAACTTAAAGCTACTAATCATTTACCTGTGAAGGTCTTTTGAGATAATAAAGCTGCAATTTTCATTGCACACGGTCAAGTTCTCCATGATAGAACTAAATATGTAGAGGTTGACAAACATTTTATCAAGGAGAAATTAGAAAGCGGACTCATTGTTATGCCCTATATACCCACGATTGAACAGGTAGCAAATATACTCACTAACAGATTACCAAAGAAGCAGTTTGATGATTTAGTAAGCAAGCTGGCCATGAATGAGATCTTCAAACCAGCTTGAGGGGGAGTGTTGAGAATCTTGATCAAATCAGATAAATTCTGATTTGATTGTTACCTAATTCTTAGGGAAATTTTGTTGTAAACTCTATCTTCTACGATTCCTAGAAATCTAGATGTATGTATAGATGTAGATATAGTTTGTTTTTGTTGTAACTTATTTTTTATTGTAGATTTAATTTGCTGTGATAATACCTATCTCTTGGTTGTTGTGATAAATCTTATCTTTTGGTAGTAATCTATAAGTTTATCGAGTAGTTGTAATCTCTCTATAAAAGGAAGATTGTTCCCTTCCTTGTTCATAATAAACACAGTACATTTTTTTATCGTAGTCCATATTCAGTAGGATAATGGTACCAATTAATGGTATGCATACCAGAATTTGATTCTGAACCGTCAAGCCCATAATAAACAAAAAAACAATAAGGTCACCATCTTTTGGTATAATGTCAGCTGTTTTCCTTTAAAATGTCATCCCAACCAAAGTTTAAACAAGCAAGTGATGAGTAAGAGAGTGTCTTAACTAAATTTCATTTAGCTTACATAATGTATCAATGAAATTTGATTGCTGCAAACATGAAAAGCAGTATAGAAAATTCAAAGAGACATATAATGCCAGAAATTCTTGCTATACAAGGTGCATAAGCATAAGAGTATCATAGCATACTGACCTTTCCAGGTTTTACCACATTTACATCTTCCAGAGAACATATTGCAGACTGCAAACAGCGCAAATTTGAGTATCAATTAAAAAATAGTCTTCAATACACTTTAAAACATCATGCAGAGGCTGGTAGCAGTTTCCACATAAAATAAGCAAATAGTGCTTCCAACAACTTTCCAGCTTGTGTACTTAATAGTATGTGTTCCCAACTGTTTATACCACTTTTTATCCATATATTTCGTGGGACCCAGAAGTTCTACCCATGGAAACAACTCTTTATAACACTTTCTAAAAGTCCAACCACTTTTTATCCACATATTTCGTGGACCCAGAAGTTCTACTCATTTATCCACCCCTCATTTCTATTTATTTATAAACTCTTGCCTAACATTATCTAAGATTTTTTTTCCTTCCTATCTTTAAACTGAAAAGCAAACAGTTAGAACTTAGAAATTATGTTTTTATCCTATTCTGTTGGCTAATGCAACACAGGAAAAGCATTTCGGACTTAGGAGGTTCTATTTATAAGAGCACTATAACATTGCAAAAGTATTTAGAAGGCTCTAAACTATGAATATTCCATATTAATAAGTAGTTTCCCTCCTCTCATATTTGACTATATATCTGCTACACGTGCAAAATATTATAAGAATTACAATGCAGTTCTGAATGAAATTTATTACACAGATCCATTGATAAAGAGCATATCTGCAGATGAGTATTTACCTGGACAGGAAAATCCATTTGTGGTCGCCTCGTAGACCAGTTGATATTATCCCAATTAACTGAAGGTGGAAACATTTTATAATCCCTTTGCATAAAGAATCCCTATGCAGAAGCAATGTAAACTTCATAAAGCTTAGTAAAGAAGATGCATTCATTCTTCAGAGCAATTATAGATAAATTTCAACCTGGCATTCTTCTGCAAGGATGTTGATTGAATCAAGCCATTTGACAGAACGAGCACCAATGACACCTGGGACAATCACCCGTAATGGGTATCCATGATCCCTGTTAAGAGGCTTTGCATTGTGGCAAATCCAGAACACAAAGATTAGATAGAAAAGGAGAGAATTGAAAGGAAGATGATGCTAAACTCTATCATAGTAGAAACTTATAGAGCAGAGAAAATTTATGCCAACAGAATACAGATCCAAGTTCATCAAACATGTTACGAGGAAGAACTTTAGGCTACCAATCAGATGATCAAGTTCAAGTAGAATAAACCATAAAAAACTTGAAAGCAGAGAGAGAGAAACTTAAATCAGTAAGAATTTCATCGAATCAGAATGGACATTCAATTTGCTTGATGTATTATGTACTTTATTTGATCAAAATTAAATCTATCTAATGTAAATACTTATTGCCAATGTGTACACATGTATGGAGATCAAGGCAGAGTGCTAAAGTGAGTGTGTGTGTGACTTCACATGAATCTAATAACACAGAAAGAAAAAGGAAAATAAAAATCATGCAGATATTAAGAATGATCTTTCCTTTAAATTGATTTAGTAAAAAATGTAGAAATTAAGAAAATGCAAGTGTATCAACAAGTTTATAAGTTCTAACATCTACATCCATATGTGATCAGTTCTCTATCCCATATATCCTACATGCAATAATGCAGTCCTGATTCTTCACGGCACATAATATATTATATTAAGAGAAAAAGCTACCATAAGATTTGATAAATCACATAAGAACAGGAAGAACATTTTTTCAGGTAGAGTCGTGCCACGGAAGGGATAGGTCGTTCGGAGTTGATTGAGAGAGCAGCGTGATTAATGATTATATACTAAACATGTTTGTCACATAATCAAGCATATAATACCTCTCCATTCATCTCATAAGCAAGTAAAACATCAGCCTCGGGGTTTGTGGCCTGACTTAATGGAATTGATGCTTTATAAGGGCCTCCATTTTCTTCCTGTATTCATATTGTGACATCATTATATCAAGTAAAATTTTCGCATCGTGCAGTGACCAAAAAGTGAAATGACCAGGAGTGGAACAAGTGATTACCTTACACTTGTCAATGCTTACAAATTCTACATGTTTTCCTCCAGATAGTGTTATCTGTGAGGACTTGGGAATTCCAATCAGTTCAAGAACATCTGCTAATTTAGCTCCACCCCAGACAGCTGAAATCAAAATGCGGGAAGATGTGAAATTAAGGAACAGAAACAGAAACCAACAAAATTCACTGATCTAATATAATATGAAAGTTTTAGAAGATCGCTGTTAAGACAATTGAATCAGTTTATCTCAACTACTTTAAACGCCTTCCGAACCCATTAAGGGCCATAGCATCTGCCAGCCCACATAGTAAAGAATACAATCATTTACTTTGACAGCTATTGCAATCCAAAATATAAAAATTTCATCATGCAACATATTTTGAGGAATGAAGGACAGAGAACTTTCGGAGCTATTATGCTTGATATGTAGGAGACTTCAACATATAATGCTCTCTCTTTTATAGGCAACATTTTCTAGATAAATACATAGTTTAACAGAATCAAAATTCATTCTTTTCAGAATGTATGTACTTGCCATTTCCTATAGCAGAAATATCCCATCCAACTCCCTTAACCTTGCGAGTTTTGCTCATGGCAGTTCTTCTATTGCCAGCACACTGCAAGTAAAAAGGTAAAAGTACGGATCAAGCCCATCTTAGCAAAATAGAGAAGAAAACTAGATAAAACTAATATAATACCCATTCACAACTAGGCAGGCGGAAGTTATTTGGCATAACCAGAATCACCCAGAATCCCAAACCTCAGTGGAGAACATTGCACTTTACCATGAGCTACTATGCTGGCTTGCAGCCAATATAGATCATAAATCATACAGCTATGTAGCTTCCATTTTTATAATCATTAGCTCATGAATCCAATAAAATCCTAGTATAAACCATGATAAGATGCTCTGGGCTTCTTATGTATCGTTTTTAAATTTCTACTAATACATTAGTAAATCATAAAAATGTAACACCTCAAATTTTTACTTACTATTTTCATATGGGCTTAAATTTAATGTTGGTCATTTAGAAAATATAATAGTCAAATTTTTAGCCTTGTTATCACGCTAAAATCCAAAAGTTAAAATGATAAGTTTAACCCAATTATTTGCATAAAGGATTTATTGTCTTATGTGTATTTTTATAGAATTTATATTAAATTTTATTTCAATCAAATATTTAAGTATTATAGAAGTTGATGAAATATATCAAATATTATAATCATTTTGTAGCTCGTATTAAATAACATAAATTGGGCTCAAGAAAAAATAATTTTGGACTAGATATGTCCAAGTTATTTTGATAGAAAGAAAAATATTCTAAATCCTATAATTTATTAATTTAAAAAAAATAGAAAGAGAACTTTCGTTTCATTTCATGTGCAATTACATTGGAATTTGAAAGGAGATATTATAATTTAATAAACTCATCAATATTTTTTAATTAACCTCAAATGCGTTTGAATTGAATTATTAACCCTAAAAATGCAGTTTGGTTGACTCGGGGTTACGCATATGTATGTCAAAACTATATATATGTATATAGTCAGATCAGAGTATTTTTATTCTAGAACCAAACAAGTTCACTTTCTACAAATTTACACATGCACAATCTGTTGGAAGAATTTCCTTTACTATTATTCTGCAAGTCATATTTTCAGATTTATTTGGTATCAATTGAGGTAAGAAAATATAGTGCAAAGTGGTAAATTCTTATTTTCTAGATGTTTATATAATTTTGGCATGAAATACTCTACGGCCTTTAGGTCGATTTTTATGTAAATCATTTAGGATAAATTGTTAGGTCCAACTATGAAAATCCTACAAGATATAGGAATTCTAAAGAAATTCCTTAAGTTATCTAATATCGCGATCAGTTTGCTCTAAATCTAAGGATGTCGATATATTATGTCATTTTATATTTATATCTTGTTAAAGAAAAATTTGCACGTATTTTCACCAGATATTTTTAAAATACTCACTCTAATAACAATTTCCAATTAGAGCGAGTCATGCTAAACGCCTGAAAGACTGAACAAGTGGACACATATGGTTGCCAAGTAAAATTTTAACGAGGATTTATGGCGAATTTTATTCTTAGAATGTTTTTAATGTTTAATTAAGTGCACGTTATTTTAGCAGTTTTGGCATTCGAGCTTTTTTGACATCTTAAATTTGGCAATTGATATTAACAATCGTTTAGCTGAATGGTTTCCTGTTTGGGATCCTTTGCATCATATAGAAAAAGGATTACATACATACAACTAGGGTTAATCTATCTACGGTAACTATAAACTTGGTAAATTATAAATTTGTTAAAATACAATCCATAATTATGCTAATATAAGATGTCCATAGCCTTTGTTGATATTATTGACATCCCCCTCAAATTGATGATGGACGGTCTAGGAGGATCAATTTGCACACAAGAAACTGATGCAGTTGTCGAGTCATTGCCCTGATAAACACGAGCAGTATGAACATATGTTGTGATATGCGGAAAAGTTATAATATTTAAACCATCATAAGCCTCTCGTATAGAATGACAATCCACTTCAATGTGCTTAGTCCACTCATGGAATACGGGATTAGCAGTAATTTGAATGGCATTAGTGTTATCAACATAAAGTGGAGAAGGCACAAGCTGAAGGCAACCATCGTTAGAAGACCTCGAAGCCAAATAATCTGAGAGCAAGTAGAAGATATAGCACGATACTCAAATTTAGTGGAAGATTGAGAAACGCGATCGTATTTCTTGCTTCACCATGAAATAAGTGAACTCCTAAGGAACATACACCAATCTATAATCGAGTGACGAGTGTCCACACATCTAGCCCAATCAACATCACTATAACCTATTAACTTCATAAAAGAATTGGCTAGAGTGTACCAAGCAAATATCTAATAATACGACGAATCGCAGCCAAGTGTCTCGTGGAGCATGCATAAATTGCTAGACTTACGGGACAGCAAAAGAGATATCGGGTTGTGTAATAGTAAGATAATTCAAATTGCTTACTAGCTAACCATACAAGGAGGGATCTGAAAAAAGATCACCCTCCTTGCGATACTTCACATTCACCTCCAAAGGAGTATCAACAGATTGACCATCATGAAGTCCAGCTAATGTAATCAACTCCTTTATATACTTATGCTGAAGCAGATAAGTCTCGGATGGAGTTGAAAGCATCTCAAGACCTAAGAAATACTGTAAAGGTCTCAAAAAGATTCCTTAAGTCAGTTTTGAAGGTAAGATATCAATCCCAAGTCGGTCCTGATAATAACTATATCATCCGCATAGATAAGAAGAAGCACAATACCCGCCTTACTATTAGAGATAAAGAGCGATGAGTCTACAGACTCTGAGTAAATGAGAACCCCAAGAGAGTGGAACGAAACTTGTCAAACCAAGCACGAGGAGCTTGTTTCAGCCTATAAAGTGAACGCTTTAGCTTACAAGCATCAAAGAAGGTTTAGAGAAGAGACATGGGGGTGACATATAAATCTCTTCCTTAAGATCACCATGCAAGAAAGCATTCTTGACATCCATTTATTGTAAAGACCAACCCTTGGAGGCAACTATAGCAAGAATGGTATGAAACGTTGTCATTTTGGCAACAGAGGCAAAAGTCTCTTCATAATCCACGCCATATTCTTGACGATTACCAAGAGTGACCAACCGAACTTTATATCGATCTAGAGATCCATCAGAGCATAACTTAACTAAGTAGACCCACTTACACCCAATAGGTTTGAACCGATGAGGACAAGGAACAATATCCCATGTGATTCTCCTAAAGAGCTTGGAGGTCCTCTTGCATTGCTTTCTCCTAACAAGGGTAACCGCTTGAGAACAAGTAAGAACAATGATATGAGATAAGATCGCATTGAAATCATACGGATCGGGAAGTTGAGTGATGCGAGTGGATCGCCTAAGAGTAGTGGTGTCTGGAAATGGATCAGGGTTGGGAAAGGGCCGTGGGGCTGGAGGCTGTCGTCTCTGATATATCAAACCTAGCTTAAAATGTTCGATGGGGTGAGCATCATCCTTAAAGCTAAGGAGTGGAGCCAAATCAGAAGAGGACATGACATGATACTGGAAGTAATACTGATTCTCAAAGAAAACCACATTGCGAGAGATACGAAAGCGATTAGCAACACCATCATAATAGACAAAACCCTTCTGAGCAATATTGTAACCAATAAAAGCACATCTTATAGATTGAACAGCCAATTTATGATGTTCATAAGGAGGTAGATGAACAAAACAAATACACCCAAAAGTATGTAACACATCATAACTAGGATGTGTACTGTACAGACGGAAATTAGGCGAGTTAAAGTCCAAATACTGAGTAGGAATTCGATTAATTAGGTGTACAGAGCTATGACCAAAATCTAGGCAGAACCAAAGATTCCAAAAGCAAAACTCGAACAACATCTAGCAAGTGACGATTCTTTCGGCTATCCCATTCTACTGAGTATATGGACAAGAACGTTGAAAGATAATACCTTTTGTTGCAAGAAAGTTGGACAATCATGAGACTTATATTCTCCCTATTGTCGGACCTTAAAGTTTGAATTCTGGTAGAGAACTATCTCAATGTAAGCTACAAAAGTCCTAAGAGTAGTACGGACCTCACTTTTAGAACGAAAGAAATATATCCAAGTGTAACAACTAAAATCATCAATAAAGGTCACAAAAATTGAGCATGTAAAGTGACGGGTGTTATCCTAAACGTTACTATGAATAACTTTAGAACATTTATCAACACGGTTGCATTAGTGGAAACGAGAGTCTTACAAGTATCACAATCAAAATTCAAAATTGAGAATTGAGACTGATCTTTATGATCCAAAAAACCACATTTCAACAAATGAGAATTAAATTGTTTGGATGCCCTAATCTTTTATATCAAATCTCATGATTAAGTCAACACTAATACAAGCCTAAGACATAGCAGTAGGAATAGTAAACCGTAATGGAAATAATTGTCGATTTTAGGACCCTTCACGATCATCTTCCCCGACCCCTAATCTTACGAAAGACAACCAGCACGAGAGAAATGTACATCACGGTTATTATCAACTACTTGACCAACCGAAATCAACTTTGTAGATAAGCCCAAAGATATAAAGACATTATCAAAAGAAAACCCAATATCACCAACAACAGTAATAGGAAGGGTACTACCATTAGCAATCTGAATATTTTGTGTGACAGTATAGCACCGAATGTTATGCAACGAATCAGAATTACTTTTCATATGATTTGAAGCTCCCGAATTAACACACGAATGAGAAGAAACAACTTGACCCTAACCTTGTAAGCCGAGAAGGCGGAAACAATCATCTTATGGACCATTTCTGGGGAAAGAACAGGTTGACTGTCCTAGCTTGTGAAAGTGCTATAGTACCTTGAACATCGGCTTGAAATGCTTTAGCTTTCTGATAAGGAGGTCGTGTAGGAAAGTTCTTGATGTATGCCTTGGTTGCTTACAGTAATTGCAAACTATCTACAGACACTTACGAGCAATATAACTATATCATTTGCAGCGGAAACACTGAAGTTTACCCTTTCCTCGTCATTGGACAGCATATGCAACAGTGACCACATCAGATGAGGATAAATCAGCTCCAATGTTAGCTTGAGTAGCCAACCATTGCTTTTCACGCAAAAGGTCACCCAGACACATACAATGGAGGAACTGAATCACGATTTAATAAACCCGCTCGAACCACTTCAAATTTGGGTCAATCGTAATTTCATAAGAAACTGATCCCACTTACTAACTTCTTGTAGTGCTGATAAGGCCTTCACAAGTTCAAAAAGCTAGAATAATACTAATCAATAGTAAGATTACCCTGAGTATAGTTGGCGATCTCTAACTCCAACTGAAATTTTCTTGCATTTTCTTGACAATAAATGCACTTTAAGTATTCCTACATCTCCTTATCAGTAGTGAAAGAGCATAAATAAATTTTTCACCATCTGTGGTGCCTCCACAGACCCCAAAATCTACAAAATAATATGAGCATCCTTCGTTTCCCATGCACTGAGATCCTTAACATCTTCAGGTGGTTTAGAGGACCCATCAATATGACCCCAAAGCTCATTCCCTATTAAGAACATCTTGAATTGAAATTCTCATATAAAATAATTCTTTCCATGAACTTAAGACAAAAGGCATCAACCGACGTAGCTTCTTAATGTAGGGAATTAACAAATAATAGTAACCCCAAACTAAATCAGTCCACAAAAGAGACCAGATTGCAGCCTAAACAAATTTCCACCCAAAATCAACCCATTGCAAACGAAAAAAATGTCCCACACAACAAAATCCCACTTCAAGTAATAGACCTACTTTAAATAATAGGCCTCCACAGCCCAACACAAGCCCATTTCAAATAATAGTCTCACACAACCCACACAATTGTAGGCCTCACACATAACACACAATAGCATCGATCACCCAGACGCCGGAGAAGCGAGACCAATCGCATGATTGCGCACACAGAGATGCTGAAAATTGTGTCAATCACCTACAAAGACGCCAGAGACTTTCAGATAGAACTCCGACCACCCACCAACTCAACCACGGAGAATCGATTCCCACCGTTGAACGAGGAATTAGACACCTTGCCGCCGATTCCAAGAGAATAGTCAAAACGCTGCAACCAAACGACCACCAAGTACAAGAGATGGGTCGAAACCAAATTTCCAGCAATGGAATCAAAGACCAACAGTGGTAACCCAAGACTCGGAGATTTCAAAGGTAGGCTCTAATACCATAACAATCTTTTGGCTAAATGGCTTTCCCGTTTTAGATCCTCTGTATTATATGGAAAACAGATTACATACATACAACTAGGGTTAATCTATCTACGGTAACTATAAACTTGGTAAATTAATGATAATACAAGCTGTCCATAATCTCCGTTGATGTTATTGACAAATATCACAGTATTTTAAGACTTGATTATATATGAAAATTTCACCATTTAAGTTGATGAATTAACATTATCGATTTATCGATCAAATCCTAAAATTTGTACAATAGTGTTCAATTTCGCATAAATTGGGTAAGGAAAATTTTGATAACGCTTCAAATCTACTTTTTTCAAAAAAATAAAAATTGTAATAGATTTGGGGCGTTACAACTTGGCATCAAAGCCTAGGTTTACCTTTCTGTAGACTAGAAAAATAAATTATTGTCATTATGTACAATTATCATTATGTGCAAACGTGATTTATGTGAATGATTATTAGTGAGGTCAGAACTCTTAACATGTTTTTTTCTGTATTATTTATGTATTGATTTATGGGGGTGTATAATAACTAAGATAAGAGATTACTATAAAGATTTCCTTAAGCCCATGTTTGGCACCCATTCTTTTTCTCTTTTTTTTTTCTTCATAAACGCGGGAGAAAGAAAAATTATGGGAAAATATTTTCTTTTAGCCCCTACACCCATTTTCTTTCTTGTTTTTTTTTTCTCTTTCTTCATTTGAACCACATTCTCCAAATAAAATAATATTACACACAAATCTAAAATTTTTCATCATTTTTGCATCACACATTCTCTCATCAATCACTATTCCAAAATTTTTCAACCCATTAAAATGGGTGTCAAACACTTCCTAAATTTTCCCTCAGAACTTCATAACCACTTCTAATATCACGTCTAAGATGTTATTGCCATGTCAGCACTACTCTATGTTTCTATGGGATTCTACAAGTTCCAACAATCTCATATTTCAAAATATAGTAAATACAAAATCTAAAGGTTTAAAAAAAAGTTACATGCTCGTTTCGTATATAATTAAGAGTATCGAGAATTGGTTGGTTCACCCTAATTTAGGACTATGTAATGTAATCATTGGGTCTACATCTATTCCATATTAGGCAAGATTTTAGGTTTGTGATATTGTTGCTAAAAAAATTTAAATGATTGGGGCACGATTGTCTTGTGTAGATGGTTGTGAGTTCATGTACACGAGGAATATAAACATAATACAACCAGTTAGTAAGTGATCAATTAAAATAATAATAATAATATTTTAATGCTAGGTATATGTTAATAAGTGTCTATTTATTTTATTTATTTACTTATTTCTATACATTATGAGATTTTAATTAAACGGGTATTAAAATAAGACAATTGGCACTTAGCTCTCGTCAATCTACTACCATCCGATGAACCCAAGGTATGAATGAACTGTTATGTTTCAGTTTATTTTCAAGCATGATTCATGAATCATTTAAACTTAAATTCATGAAATGATTATGACGTTTAGAATGAAATATGTTATGCATGTTATTATTTTGGTTTAATATACATGAAGGTATGATGATTAGTCGTTATATTAAAATCACAAGAGCATAATGTATCAAGTGATATCACTAACAAAGATAAAACATAATTAGATATTTATGTGACAGAAATGAGTAGAACTTATTAGATTACTAAAAAGACCACAACTTGTAGAGCAGCATTGAACAATAGGCCTATCATTCAGTCCTATGAGAATTACGTGATAGTCCCGGCTTTTTCACTTGACGAGCATATAGGAGACGTCTTTGTGAGGTGGATTGCAGTAGTAGATGCACGACTTGAGATCACACCTGTCAAGGCTGTAATACATCATACACTCACTTCCACCTCAATGGGGAGACATGGGAGTTATGGTTAGGGACGAGATTCTAGTAGGAAACCCTCCGAGCACCCAAACATTATTGAGTTCAGTTTGTATTGCCAAACCCTTCTAGATAGGTGGAGTGAGACCCTAGAAACCCGCCTGAAGATGAGCACAATGATGAGGTGGAACCAGAGCCTCAGTTTGAATCGAACCCAGAGGAAAATCCTGAATCGGAGCATGAAGATGACTTTGAGTTTGAGTTAGAGAATGATCTCGAGCCTGAAAGTGGGCCACTGGTTGAGACGGACATAGAGTTCAGGCCTGAGGCAAAAGACTCGTCCGAGGACGAAGCTCTACCAAAGAAGACTCGCAGGATTAATACATTTTAGAAACTTACATTCTATTTTCTTTATTGCGATTTTTTCTCTTTATGTTATTGGGATTTAAATTAGTCGAACTATTGTATATCCTGATTTCAAAGAGTATTATTAATAAGATTGCAATTTTCTTTTCAACATATTGAGCTACTTTGTCCAATATTTCTAAGACAAAATTTGTTTTTTTGTTGATTTAAAGGAAATGGCAGGACAAGAAGACCAATTTGCTATGTTTAGGAATCTAATTAGGGTGGCACCAACCTCCTCAGAATGGACCAGCAAATGCCAACAAAGGTTCAAATGTGGAGCAATTTTGCCATTCCACGCCACATTTTAACGGCAAATTAGACCCTTTGACAGTCGAAGAGTGATTAAGAGGATTGGAACGAATCTATAAACACATGGCTTGCACTGATTTGGGCGCAATTCAAAAAAAAAGTGATGAAAAGCACTTTTTTTTTAGGGATCGTAGGGAGGCAGAGTTCCTACAGCTGAAGCTGGGAAAGATGTCGCTTGACGATTATGAAAGGAAGTTCAAATAACTTTCTAGGCATGCCACATACCTTTGAACATCGAGCCAAGGAAGGCTAAGAGGTTCCAACTAAGGTCGCATCCAGAGATTAGAGGAATCATGGCATCTCACCATACACTACCTATAGTGAAGTGTTTCAATGGGCTCGGTCAATTTCTTATCGTCTGGAAATGAATCAGATGACTGAGCAAGTAAATAAATCATATAGGAAACGAAAGTAGAATGGATCAAATAAAGTGAAAAGATTTGGATAATTTAAGAAGGCCAATAGAGAATTGGGATCAGGATCAAGTAAACCACACAAAGTTACTTCACCATGCCCTAAATGCAACAAGGACCATGGGGGATTGCTACTTTGGGAAAAATGCATGCTATCGATATGGTCGAAAGGCCATTTGCCTCGAATTGCAAGGCATACCTACCTAAGAAAAACTATGAGCAAGAAAGTAAAAGTCAAAATCTTTGCTTTAACCCTGAAAGAGGCAACAGAAGATCCGAACGTAATGGCGAGTATTCTATCAATATCTGAACTACCTGCGTATGTTCTTATAGACTCGGGAGCTACTCATTCATTTATCTCTACCGCATTTATTGCTAAATCATGTACTACATGTGAAAAATTCGATAGTGTTCTAGAAATTACAATCCCATAGGGAAAAATTTTAAACGCTAACTAGATCGTTAAGAGCAGTAATGTTAGAAATGGATGAAAAAGAATTAAAAGCTGATCTATACCTCCTACATGAAAGACTTTGATATTATTCTAGGAATGGACTGGTTTGGGATCAACCACGCAACTAATCGATATTTCAAAATGTAATTTTTCAGAAGCCTGTGAATGAAGAGTTTCGATTCTTTGCTGTACGAGTTAAGTCTTTACCTCGCCTCGTGTCGGCCATGAAGGCAAAAAAGATGTTAAAGAGATCTTGCCGGAAATTTCAAGCGAGTATATATGAAACTTAGCAATTGTAGCTCACTATTAATAATGTACCGATTATACGAGATTTCATTGATGAATTAACTTGCTCACCACCTGATAAGCAAATGGAGTTTATAATTGACCTTGTATTTGGAGCGGTGCCATTATCTAAAGCTCCATATAGAATGACGCCGAAAGAACTACAAGAATTAAAGATGCAGTTGCATAAATTATTGGATAAAGGTTACATCCAACCAAATATATCTCCTTGGGGTGCACAGATTTTGTTTCTAAAGAAAAAAGATGATTCAGTGAAAATATGCATTAATTATAGGAAACTAAATCGATTGACTATCAAAAATAAATATCCCCTTCCTCGAATTGAAGACCTCTTTAATAAGTCGAAACGTGCAACAATATTTTCTAAAATTGATTTAAGGTAAGGGTACCACGGTACTAGTTGAAAGTGAAGGCAAACGACATTGCAAAAAAGGCATGTAGAACTCGCTATGGTCATTACAAGTTCACTATAATGCCTTTTGGATTAACAAATGCTCCTGCAGTATTTATGGATTTGATGAATATGGTATTTCATATCAATTTGTCAGTCTTCATCGATGATATTTTGGTATATTCAAGGAATAAGAATCAATATGAAGAACTCAAGATAGTTTTGAAAACACTACAAAGGGAGAAATTGTATGCCAAATTCAAGAAATGTGAATTTTGGCTTGATCGTATAGTTTTTCTTGTTCACGTGGTTACGGCGCAAGGGATTGAAGTAGACCCTACTAAAGTTGAAGCGGTAACCAAATGGTCTAGAACGACGAATGTAGTAGAAGTTCGTATTTTCTTGGGACTAGTCGATTATTATCGGAGATTCATTAAGGGAAGGTTATGTATACCGAAGGATGACAATGATATTTAAGAAAAGATTATGTGTAATAAAGGCTGAAGGAATAAGAAAAGAGATATTAGAAGAAGCTCATTCTGCCCCCGTATGCCACAAACCATAGTGGTACAAAAATGTATCCAGACCTTCACGATATATTTTGGTAGAGGGATATGAAAAGGAAAATTGGTCTCTTTATTGGAAAGTGTATGATATGTCAGCAAGTTAAAACAGAACTTCAAAGACCATCAAGGTCATTAAACCCATTGGAAATTTCAGAGAGGAAATGGGAGCAAATAGCCATAGATTTTGTTGTAGGTTTTTCGAAGTCAACGAGAGGACACGATGCCATCTGGATAATTGGGGATCTGATAAGTGCGTTTTACACGCTTATTTCGTGCTACAAACACAGACAATTGTGGATAAATATGTTGAAATACAGCTTAATTCTAAATTGTATTTTGCAAGACAAATGTGATGAATGTGGCGGAAATTATGAGAAACAAAGTGAAAAAGAGCTAAAGTGAAAGAAAATCAAAGTTCAGGGACCATGATGCAAATAATCGAAAGATAACCCGGAAGAGGAATTGGAGAAGTGGAGATGTCGAGGACTAATTGAGCATTGGAATGAAACATTGGAGGAAGAAGACGGGGAAAAAGATGTCGAGATTGGCGAAACGAAGTTCGATGACCAAAACGCAAGAACATGTAAATTGACACTACTATACGGTCGCATAGACCCATTCAGCAAAAATAAAAAAGACTTTCAACTCTTCTATGCAATCACATAGAAGTATACTATGCAGTCGTATAGTATAAAATTTTGGCAAATTTTCTGGTTTCCTTATTTCACTAGAACTCATATGGAAACAAATCTTGAGACGTGTTTTAAAACTCTAGAGCCATCCAAAACAAAGAGGAGGATATTCATCAGGGTTTTGAGAGAAGAAAAGAGGCAAGAACAAGGAAAGCAACATTACGAAGCGAAGATTAAATTCAAGAATCGAATTGGTGATCTCGTTTTTCATTGATTTTTCTGATTTTCTTTGTTGTCTTAAACTTTAGTTTTACAATTCTTGACATCAAAAACACGTTTTGGATATTTGAATGATTTATATGAATTTCTTTTCTCCATAATTATTGTATATGTAATTGTGTGAGTTTGGTGGCGTATTTCATGCATTCGAAAGAAAGAGAATATGTTCAACGTGATATAAATCATCATAGAGTCCGATAGAGAATAGAAATATACCGCTATGCCCTATGTGAATCTTTAAGTGTTCATAAAAATACATGCATTCTTGTATGTTCGCATCCGTCATAGAAATATAGTCAGGTCACATCTTGAAATAGATTTAACTTTACTCAAGAGAAATTGTTAAATAACTTAGGAGCATTGATTCTTCAATATTTCAATCGTGTGTCAAAGTGTAGAACTAGGTTTAGAGAAGACTATTACATAGGGATTCATAATCCTAGTACATTCATCATACATTAGAAAAACTTAACCTTGCATTCGACATCAAATTCATTTGGTTTAGTTAAAGCATTCATAATCACATCCCTATCATTATTTTAGTTATAAATTCATCAAAACGAACATTCTCCCTTTTTTTATAGTTTCGGTTAAGGTTACGGTAAGTAGAATTATAACTAATCAATCATTGTGGGACGATACTTGGACTCAAAAAGTCCACTTTATTAATTGTTAACAAACCGTACACTTGCGGTGATTTTAATTCGAAATATATTTTCATGAACAGAACCGATTGACAAAGTCTGCTCATTTTCGTCCCGTAAGAATGAACTACAGTATAGATCAGTTTGCTCAATTATATATTAAGGAAATCATTAAGTTGCATGGAGTTCCAGCATCCATCGTCTCAGATCAAGATCTAAGATTTACTTCTAAATTTTGGAAGAGCGTGCAAGGAGCTATGGGGACAGTTAAATTTCAACACTGCATAGCATCCTCAATATGATGGACAATCAGAAAAGACCATTCAAATCTTAGAAGACATGCTCCGGGCATGTGTCTTGGATTTAGGAGGTCGTTGGGAGTCACACATATCGTTAATGAAATTTGCATACAATAATAGCTTCTAGACTACTATTGGCATGACTTATTATAAAACCCTCTATGGTAGAAGGTGTAGGTCCCAATTCACTGGGACGAATCCCAAGATTTGTACACTAGAGTTAAATTCCGCATAAATTAGATAAGGAAAATCTTGATAACACTTCAAATCTTTTTTTTCTTTTTTAAATGTACTAGATTTGGGGTGTTACAAAAAATCTTCATGTAATTGGATTTTTCTTGTGCTCTTATTTGAATATGCAATTGAGCTTATTTATATTGCTGGCATTGTAGGGAAGAGACATCAATAGAGCATGGATCCTATAAGGTCCAATATTGTCAACGGAATGATCACTACTAATATAGTCAAACAACAACCATACTAAACTTTGTTCCAACTCAAAAGTAACCTTGATATAGCAAATACTCACTTCCCAAAAGATTTCTCTAGCAAAACTCATAATCAATTTAAAAAAAGTATGAAATATATTGAAAAAAAAAAAAGAGTATAAAAATCAAGATACACTATATGACTGTATGCGTTTAGAAGTATTTTAATCAACATGTTCATCACTTAATCTTTTGAAAATTACATGGTGTATCATGTCATGTCCAACCTTCATTTCTATGTTTCAAAAGTAATACTACTTATCAGCATCACACCATCACCATCTACGCAGTGGCATAAATTTCTCATGTAATGCAACCTTCCAATAATTGCCCTAGAATGTTTCCATGCCACCAAAAAGAAAAGCAAATATTCCTTCTCTTGATCCATACCTCTTACCAAACATAGAAGCAGATAAACTAACCTCTATAACATAAAATAATTCTTAAAGAACGATGATACCTGTAAAGTGGCTGTAACATTATATTTGGGTAGCTTCCTGTTATTGACAAGCAATATAAGTCCAAAATTCAAACAATCTTGGAAGATGATAAACAATGACATGGTAAGGTATAAAATTGATAATCTATATCACTCACCAAATGTCTTTCATGTACAGCTCTTTTCGGTTCCCTATTAGACCAGTTACAGAAACACTATATCTGCTCAACCAAATAGATTTTGTTAGTCATAGCAAGATGAAGATTGGAAAAAGATGTATTCGTGAAAAAATGGAAGGGCTGGACCTCTCTATGTCATCAACTATTGGAATTGGCCCGTGATTTCTCTTATAGAAGAAATCTGCTGGCGTAATGTAAGACAAAATCAAAGCTGAGCGGTGTGGTTCAGCATTGAAGGGCTCCTGGACCAAAAAGGCACCAATCAACATTTCTTACGCTATTGAGCAATGAGTGCACAAAACAATAATTGATTGACATAAAAAATTGTCAAAATGGAAATTTCATTTCAAATGCGACATTCTATTGTCTAACGTATTGAATAACATTGACATCTTTTGTAGTAAATCATAACTACTTAAGAATGAGAATTTCGGACATATAATTTTACATTCTTGCCTATTGAAGTTGGACTTGGGACAATTATCAGTAGGACAAAATGTTCAATATACATATTCAACAAGACAATAAGATTCAAGAAACTCAAATTATCTATTTTCAACGGTTGAAGAATTGGAAATATTTCTTCAAAATTAACGAAAAATACACTTCAAGCTTCAAGTTCGTCACTGTACTACAGCATTAAACAATCCACTGATTTTCAACAAATTAAAACTGTGATCATTATAAGCGAATTTCTGAATGTGTGCACGATCAAGGCTGCATCTAGGAATGCGTCTAGAGAGAGAGATGAATTCTGATTCCGAACCTTGGAATTAATGAGAAGGGCAGGGTGGCGAGGTGGCTCCTGCGAATAATCAGAAGGTGCAGTTAGTCCAGGCATTTTTCAGTTCCTCCAGTCTTTTGCCGTTTGCGCAGCTTCTAGAATCTAGATAGAGACAGCGGCGGCGATAGGCGGAGCGAGCGAGAGCAGAGCAGAGCAGAGCAGGGCTTGCTTTTCAGTGAGACGATAAAACAAGGGTAATTAGCAGAAATGGTCCCTCACGTTTACATTCATTGCTCAAATGGTCCCTATCGTTTTAAATTTGATATTTGTACCCCTATTTCAAACGTTTGTTGCAAAATTGGTCCATCCATCCACTTCCGTTAAATCAACCTTTAGAAAATTGAATGAAATTTGCAAATAATATTTGAAAATGGGTAAATTAGTCAACTTCCCATATTTTTTCTCCTCTTAAAATTTTCGATGAATATAATTCTTTTGGTTTGATGTAATTTACAAGTTTAGACCCCAACTCAAAACGTTGTCGACAAATATCATCCTTAACCCTTTAACCATTTAGCACAAATAATCATTGATGAGCTATGTAGTATAAGTTCTCAATATTAACATACTGACATGGTTTCAATATTTCTGATAAGCTAAAATGCTTGATATGTACATTACATTGGGCTATTAGACAAAAATTCATAAGATCTACAAAACCCAATTGCAGCAGTCAAAAGTCAAAAAATATTTTGTGTATCCCCCACATCCTCAAGTAGCATTTGGTTGTGGCAAAGTGTTGCAGGTTCTCTTGTTGTGACCTATTTGTTCGCACTTCTTGCACTTCATCTTCAACCCCACCCTACTTGCATTTCTTGTTGATGCCCTAGCATTGTTTGAAGATGCCTTAGCATTACTTGATGAGCCCATACTTTCACGTTCATTAGCTTCTGTTGACGTTAAAATTTGTATAGACAAATAGTCAAGCCAACTCAATGAAAAGTAGAGGTTTTCTTTGTGATGAAAGATTACAATATTCTCTCTCTACAACAATTGTGATTCTTTCCTCTTTTCAGGAGAGATTTGAAAGGTGATCCCCTCAAGAAAGTTGTCATCTTCATCTTTATACCATCTTTTCCTTTTATAAGAAAAATATTCATGTATCCTATACTTCATGTCTTGTCAACTGCAATTCCGAACTGAAGAAGTACACTTATTAGTGTAATTAGATTGGCTGGCGAACTCGGTGTGTCAGGTCATCATGAGTTAATGTTGCAGGTGGTCCCTAGTAATTAATGAATTATTTAGGGAAGGAAGCTAAGTTGCTTGATTGGTTGATTATGTGGGCGCCGATGTCAAAACTTTCCATGTGCACTTAGCTGATTGGTAGTCAACATATCTCGTCAATGAACTTCAATCATTATGTTTCATTTAATCTCGATAAACTACATAAACTTCTCGTGCAAGCAAAACAATAGCCGATCTGACCTTAATAACTAACCTCGGATGTCAACAACTGAACCTTAATGTTGCAGGTGGCCCCTAGTAATTAATGAATTACTTAGGGTTCCAATGTTATGCCTGACTTGGAACTTTTCGTTGCCAGAGTAATCTGCATGCTCTCTCCTTACAAGTTCACCATTCTTGTTTAATATCTTTTGAATTCTAGGCCCAATTTCTCCATTCCATTTTTCACAAGCTTCCCTTCGGATTACAATCATTTTCATCAGATACACCCTAATTTCTTCTAGCATTATCAATATTGGGTGCTCTCTTGCATTAAATAATGTGCTATTAAAAGATTCACATAAATTGTTTAATAGCATGTCACATCTAGTCCCTTCTTGGAAGTGTGATTTAGATCATTGAGAAGCTGGTTTTAACTCAAGCGACCCATATGCTGCTGGATCCAAATCCAACATCATTTACATGTGTTCTAACCATTTTGGAATTGTTGTTGCTCTTGCTGCTCACAGACAATTTTTTAAATCTATGCCCTTACGAGTAGCACTAAAATTATTGTACAAGTGACGAATGCATGTTCTATGCTCTGCATGTTCAAAGAGTGATCTAATTGCATTTACTAACCCTTTCTGCTTGTCTGAAATGAATATCCATCCACGGGAGTTGTGTAATAAATTATTTTCACTCGAACTTAAATATACAATTAGAAGAACAAAATTTCACTAGAGAGAACAAATGACTTAGTTTTAAAAAATTCACAAAATAAAAGTTCGATTAACAGAACAAAAACACCATAGGTATAGTCAAGACATAAGTTCATCTAAGGTCCTAATTTAAAACTTATCGGCGACATTTCATTGTAGTTGCCGGTGTCAGAATGGCAGTGTGAAGGTGGTAGTGGAATGGGTTCAAAGGGTTGTTTCTTCTTTTTGGAAGATTTAGGAAAATTGAGGGTAGTGGAATGGGTTCAAAGGGATGCTTCTTCTTTTTGGAAGATTTGGGAAAAGTGAGGTTTGGTGTGATTTATTCAATTTGGGGATTTCCTTGGCCACAGTTAACTCTATGCAAAAATATGGGAAGTTGACTAATTTACCCTTTTTCAAATATTATTGGCAAATTCCATTCAATTTTCTAACGGCTGATTTAACGGAAGTGGATGGAAGGACCAATACCGCAATAAATGTTTGAAATAAGGGTACAAATATCAAATTTAAAATGATAGGGACCATTTTAGCAACGAATGTAAACATTTTTCTGCTAATTACCCATAAAATAATGGAATTAAAACCCTATTTAAGAACCACTATTTCATGGACTTTCATTTCCAACCACCTGTTTATTAGAAATTCAAAAAAAAAAAATCATATTTTTTAATTATATAATCTCGAAAAAATCATTATTCAAAACTTTATTTACTCAAAATAATGGTTGTCAAAACATGAATTAAATTTCCTCATGGTCCAACTTTCGACAAAATATCAATTTGATCATCCCATGTAGTCCCTAGTCACATCTGTAATTCCATGTTGTCCCAAAAAATAATTTTATACGTAAATTAAAAAGCAATTCTACTTTTTAAACGCATGTTCTTTAAAAAATTACTATTGCAAAATATATTCTCCCAAAAAATAGAGTCAAACAAACCGTTAATTTATCTCAATAAAATCATTCAGCACATGTTTGACACACATTCTTTCAAAATAGATTTTTTTCAAAATTCATTTTCAACCACACATTCTTTAATAAAATAATATTTTACATCACATCAATAACTTTTTCTTACTTTTTAACCACATATTTTCAATTATATTACTATTTAAAATATATTCTTTTCCCAATAATATCAATCAAACATACCATCAACTTCTAATATCAATCTGATGCATGTTACACCCTTGTTTGATTTCCAATATTTTCAAAATACATTTTTTTATCTTATTTTTAATTACATATTCTTCAAAAATAATATTACACGCAAATT